>VZRX01014637.1:0-177826 GCA_013398075.1 Notiomystis cincta
TCGTGATTCAGCATTTCTGCCCGGAGCTATGCGGGACGGGGTGCGCCCGAGGGGTGGGCGGGGGCTCAGCCGCCGGCACAGTCCCGCGGCCCGGCCCGGGGCAAGTTTGCTGAAGAGGGAGCGATGAGGCGCCGCTCCGGGAGAGTCCGCCGCTCTCCCGGCAAGTGCCTCGCTTTCCCGGCCGTTTGGGAGCAGGTGGCGCCTCTTCCCTGGACTGCCGGGGGCATAAAAGGGTAAACGGAGCGTTCCGGAAAGCGCTTTTGACTGGGGAGGGTGCTCACATGAATTCCCCTTGAGTTCCTCCCGTGCTTTATCTCGAGTACCTTTTCTCTGCAATTGAGTGATCGTGCCAGAAACTTCCCGCGTTGTGTTTTGAAACAGACCCGTAGTCATCTCTACCTCTGTTAGCGCTAAGTGGAGGGGTCAGCCCCGCGGGTACCGCGCCGTTCCGCGCATCCCTCCTGGCAGCGGCCAGCGTCCGTGTCAGTCGCGGAGTTGCAGCCTCCCTGCTTCAAATGTTCCTTCCCTGTGTACCGGGCAGAGTTGTTGAGGAGGAGTTTCGGTTTTACAGGAATAAAGAGAAATTGAGCAGCAACAAAGTGACAGCTACCTTCACTAATCCTGGAAAGAAAACCCTCGCTGACCTCTCTCCCCGAGGAGAAGAATTTGTGGCAGATCAGCTCAGTTACAACCCATACAGTTTGTCATTCTTTCCATTAGCTTGTTCACTTTTTAATTTATTCTGATGGAACATTAACGATGATGAATATTTAGCACATTTTGGCATTTAGAAATGATACATGTGTTTGCAGAGAGCTGTGCTGAAGAGCTGCTGGTGTGGCTGGGTGACGTCTAGCGCTCGGTGATCGGTAGATGCTCATTACAAACTGGCAAGCATTGGGAATAAAGGGTATGGAAACCGGCAAGTCTGCCAGGGGGATGTGTTACTGGTTCCTGGTTCACTCTGCTGATCGAGTAACTCATTAGCACACCGGTTATATAAATAGAATTTCACGAATATGTGGAAATTGAGTGTTTCTGTGAAGCAAGAGCGGTTTTGGGAAATGGAACATCCCTTTGGCACTCCCACACAGAACGTGCTGCTCTTTGGTTATAAAGGTGGACTTGGAGCCAAGAGCCATCAATATTGGCTGTCTGAGGAAGCAGGGCTGGATGGGCACAGGCTGGCATGCACCTGATAAAGGAAAGCTGAATAGTGCAGACCCTTGTAAACTGGATTTTTTAGAACAGGTTTTGTACCTTCCCCTTGAAGGGCTTCTCAGCACGTTTCTGTAAAGGGTGACAGGGGAGTTTGTAGTGGCAGGCAGAGCTGGTTTTGTGTGCACAGAGTGCCTTCTCCCTTGTCTGTCCAGCCAAACTCTTGTAGCTTGGAGATCCCTGTAATTAATCCATTCCTCCAGCAATACATCTGGGGGTAATTGGAGAGAGGAATGAACCTGTGTGTTTCACCACTGACCTCCTTGCATGCAATATTAGTGCTGGACTGCTGGACTTGGCCTCCTAGGTCAGGTTGCAGGATTGAGATTGTGATGCTAATGAGCAGAAGAAATTTAAACTTTAATAACAAAATGGAGACTAAATGTTTTAGTTTCCACTTGTATGTATTTGAACTGGTTTTGCTTTTGATATTTAAATGTGTGTCTGTGTCAAAAAAGGATGTAGTGCTGTCTCTGCCTAGTCCTTTCTGGAAGGGAATTGAGGCTGATTCTGTGAACAAGATTTCATCCTCTATGCTTATAATCACCATACAGCCAAGACACTGGGTCAAAGGCAGAGTCATTTGTTCACCACTTGGCATTGCATTTGGAATCATTTATCTTCCCTGGCTGCAGAGGGAGATTATTTCCACCGCCGTCCCAATTACCCTTCCAGCCTTCCAGTTTCCACATTCTTCCCATTTCATTTCTACCAGTAGGGTGTCAGAGGAAGATTTTAAGAACTGAGTGGAGTGAATCCTCCGAAGCCAATGCTTCCAAAGAAGCCTCGAGCAGCTTTTGCCAGGCGGCGCTGAACCCATGGCTGAGCCGCACTCTGCCTGCCCGAGACGTCCGCCCTGCCTTGCCCAGCAGGAGATTGCTGGTTGCTCTCTGCCTTCCTGCAGAAGGAAAAAAGGATTTACCCTGATTCTTGTAAAAAGCTCAGCAGAAACTTGTAACAGAATGGAAATGAGCGTTTCTAATAATTTTGTTAGAATTTACTCCACCCAGTTAGGGTACTCAGAAAACTGTCATGTGTACAGGAAGGAGGGAAGAGACAACCAAAGTATTCTGCTATCTTTATTGTTTTTAGATTTGCTTGTTTTATTTATCTTGTGCTAATTTGGTCAAATCCAAGGCATTTTAATAGCAGCATGAATCTTTGTATCAGCCTAGTGGCTCTGCTTCTCTTGCATGAAACTTTTTCATCTGTAAAGGCTTGTTTTGCATCTTGCTGTATTAAGATTAAAGACTATGGGAGATCTCCAAACTGCATGTACAGAACAGATGTGAAGGGTGGGCTGAAATTTATATCCACAGATTTCATCAATCTCCAGAAACTTTGTCTCAATCTATTTTCTGCCTTTCGTGGCTGTGAAAGTAAGAGGCAGGACTCAAGATGCCCTGTGGACTTTTCATTAGGTTGAACATATCCTACATATAAGCTACATATTCCTGAAATGATCTCAATTAAAAAAATTTATCACCCAATCTGTCAGAAAAATCTGAAGCAGACATTGCTGAAATTGTGTAACAGTAGTTCAGTGTCCCTGATGAATTGGAAATCATAAGTGACAGTCTTCATTTCAGTAGACTAATGCTCTGGAGCCAAACAGTGAAAAGAGCTCAAGTATTTGACATTATTCACACTGGATCTGACAGTATGAATGATGAGAGGAAAAGAAGAGTGGCCCATGTTACTGGAACCACTAAGCAAAACTTAAAATATTCACAGAATTGCTGCACTGTTTTGGGTTAACATCAGAAGAGGGGAAAAAAGCCTTCATATGGACTTTTGAATTAAATAATGTTTGCTTTGTGTCTTTGAACTTCTCTTGAACTTCTCCTTTTCTCTAAAATAAAGGAATGTTGAATGAGTGGGTTCAGAAGCATTCCTATTACACATGGGTAACTGTTGGGTGACAGGTCTAGCACAACTCCTCATCTGCACAGGAACTTACTTCATGCTCTCTTCTCCAGCTGCTGTCACTTAGAGGTGTTTACCTGCATGCATTTTCTTCTCCAAGAAGTGATTCAATATACTTTTGCCTAAAGAAGACAACTTTTTGGACTGAGAAGATACTATTTTTTGATGTCTTCCTTACAAATGTTAAGATGAAAGTAGAAAAAAAAAAAAGAACTGCCAGTTCTGTAATTCACTCAGGATTTTATATTTAAACTGGGTGCTTTCTGTCTTACACCTTGCCTCCACTAACAGAAGTTCACTGAATCACTTATTCCCTCAGTAGCACTTAAGTTACTCCTTGTTTCCAGTGGTTTTGCAGAAATGTTTCTCAGCTGCTGAAGCAGAAGGTGCAATCCTCAGTGCTGTCTCCTTCCCTCTTTCTCTTCCTGTCTGCCCAATCCCCATTTAGATAGATTCTCCAACCCAGAACCAAACAGGTGATGAAGATTTGGTGTAGTCAGCAGCACAGTGAAGGTGCTCAATGGTAGAAAAGGCTGAGAATGAAGCGTTTCAAATCCCCTGTATGCCAAGATTTAAAGACTTCTAATCAGATACGAGCCTCCTGTTTTGCAGGTGGCTGAGAAGTGAAGGCCCTGTGTGCTCAACCTTGGTGGTGTCAAGGCAGATGCTGATGAGGGATGTGCCTTGAGTAACAGCTCACCAGGGACAAAAGGAAAAGGTGGTGACAGGTCTAGGACATGTGGCCATGACAAAGACTTGAGAGGGTGGCATGGCAGGGAAGTACAAGCAGTGTGGTCTTTCTTGAAGGAGGTGGGAGTGACTGGTCACTGGGAATGTGCTTGTTTCCCTGGGAAGGGAAACTGCTGCTGGGTGGCTCTGGTGGCCTAGGAGGAGAGGAGCTGGCAGGGGAATAAGCTGCAAAAGGGAATGCAGCTCTTCCACCAGAAAAGGTGTAGACAGACAATTTGTGCAGAGAGCCATCCTACTAGTACTCTAGCTGGGAAAAAAATGGAAAAAAATTTAAATTAAAAAGTCTGGGCTGTGCTCAGGTGCTGACTGCAGAGTGGTTAACCTTCCAGGTCTGCTCACTAAGGGTGCTAGCCTGTGATGGCTTGGGTATGTACCTGCCTGGGAAGTAAATGGGACCCTTCAGCAGCAGCTCAGTAATCTGGGCTGGTAGCGAGAGCCTCATGTGAGGCTCCAGTGGCTTTGGATCAAAGACTTAAGTGAACGTGAGCTTGGGTTAGACATAAATACATAGCCAAAGAAAGAACTGATTCTATAACTCACTGTCAGCCTTCTGATCCATCTAGTTGTTTACAGCTGATCCTTCTGTTTTTTCAGCTGTATCAGTGGTGCAAGTTTCAAGGATGGGGAGCTTAAGAAAACCAAAACAACCTGGGGAAGTGTCGTGGTTTTGGACAGGTGTTTACCAAGAATGGCAGGAGCCTCCCTTGGAATGAGAAATGTAAATCCCCTTCCCTCCGAATTAGTAATATTTTGAAATTAAGGGGCTCTCAGGCAAAGATAGGGAATAGGAATAACAGATCTTTACTAAGTATTTATATGAGTAAACAGGCAACAACTATAACGGTGACAACAAAACCAGACCCAGAGAACCCACTGGCAGCTGCTCTCAGGTGTCAGGCACCTTCCCCTTTGGTGCAGTGATGGTCCCGGCCGGCAGGGGCGCTGTGGCTCCGCTGGGCAGGGCAGGTGCGATGGTTCCCCCGCGGCTGCAGGGGGCGCTGTGGGGCAGCTCGGGGAGCAGACGCCAATGGCGGCTCGACTGCAGCAATCCCAGGGTGGTGGCTGAGATGTGCTGGAAACCCCGCGGCTCTCTGGAAACCCGGGACACCTCAGCAGGCGGGGTGGGGGTGCGAGGCTGGTGCAGCTGGAACTCAGAGCGGGGCAGCGGCNGGAAGGAAAAAAGACCTTACATTTTCTTTGCCATTGATTTAATGCTATATTACAGCTTGACATCGCAGGGTAATATAGTGGGGCTATAATGTGTCAGGTTAAATACACAGTGCACAACTATTTCCTTCACTCTGTACATCACAATGTTAAGATTGTGTCAGTATTTCTCTTGTACAGCTTAGTCTGCTATTTCTACCCATGCTGTGGCAGTCACTCTCCACACTGCTACTGTGATACCTGCCATGAAATTGATGAAACTTAGTGTAGCAGCCACACTGGATGAGGTGGACTTTGTGAAGAAAAGCAGATGCTTTTGTACAACTGGTTGTGTTATAGCTGGAATATCCAGACACCTCTCTAAGCCCATAAGCTTTTCTTCCAACCCAGAGCAGAATGCCTTGCTGCCATTTTAGGTTTCTTCCAAAGCTTGGTGCCTCAAAGCTTGGGTTTTTTCCCGCAGTTCCAGGTGCACAAGAAGTCTCCCTCACAAAGGTAATTTTTGTAGCAGGTGTCTGATGTTTATGGTCATAAGTTTGGGCTGTGTTTCTCTGGGGTTGCTTGCACTCCCTGGAAGGAGGGCAGGACTCCGTGGAGGGCGAGGGGAAGCTCCCTGTCCAGGGATGGGGGTGCAGAGCTGAGTGGAGGTCCATGCTGTCATGCTGGTTGCAGCCTAGCCCAAGGTGAGGATTTGCCCAGCTGGAGGGGTGTATACAAAGCATGTAGGATTCTGCCTTCACATTTTCTTAGCCCTGAATAAAATTAGCCTGTCTCTTGAGTTTAAAGCCTTTTATGAGGGAAAGAGTTCTTTAATTCTCCTGAACAACTTGGCTGAGGTGAATGCAGTCCTGCTTATCCTTGCTGCCTGCTTCACTGGTGTCTTGTCTCTATTTAACACCTACCAATTCCTGGGGATTTTCTCTCATCGGGCATTCTGTTCCTCTTGCACCAATGTCACCCTTAATTTTCCTTGGCCATCTTATACCTAAAAGGTTCAGCTTTCGACCAGCCTTCTTACCCACAGGAGCATCCTTGTCAATACTCTTTAGAGTCTATGAAAATAAAGTACTCTGGCTGCTGCTGGTTAGCTAAAGGCATTTCTCTGCATTTCCTTGCTCTGTTTCTGACTGCTTTCCTGGGCTTTCTCTTTATTGTCTCTCAGACTTAAAGGAAGAAAGAGAAGAGAAAAAAAAGGCTGTTCTCTTTTCACTCACTATACCTTCTTTTTGGTCTTTTTTCTTTGCTTCTTTTTAAGTTAGAATGGCATTTCCTTCATGGTCTTCAGCTTATTTCAAATTTGGTGAAGAACTGTTACATCCAGTTTGAAATACTGTCTTTAGACTAATAACTTTATACTATATTTCTGTTACTATTGCTTTCTCTTCTTGATGAGTGACTGTCCTAACTTGGTTTTGATCACATCTCATCCCTTTCTCTCTCCACACTCTGATGAATGGCTGCTGAAGAGTTTCATGAGATGTTCGTTTCCTCAGCTCTTTGCTGAGATGCAACTTAAGAAAAATTTTAAAGACAAACTACATTTTGTTCACTATCTAGATAAAATGACACCTGGTATGTCATTTTGTTGCTTGCCATCATCTGGATTTTTTTCTTCTCTAGTTTTCCAAGGCTGCTTGTGGAGGCAAACCTAAAGCCTTGTGAGTGGTGCTCTCGTTATTTGGAACAGGAATGATCATCAAACCACACTAGAAAATTTTGCCCGAGCATATTTGCCACTTCAAGGTGCTGCTTCTCCCCAGCCTAATTGTGATTTCTGCTTTCTTTTCCCACCCCTGCTGGAAAGCAATAACCTGCTTTGAATGCCTGCACTTAGCTAGTGCTCTTGTAAGTGATGACTTTTGTGCTCTGAGGGAATTGCTGTAGCTTGGGAATTGCTGTGGCCTCTGTCTTCTCACCCATCGCCATCATAGCAGATCCAGGACCAAACCGTTTAAGCCTTATTGTCCATTTAATTCTTCGGCATTGTACTGTACCCTGGAGAGATTATCTGCACAAATCAGCACGAGGTGCTGTTGCACTTTGTGGTGGGAACAGGCCACTGCATGAACACCACTGCAGAGGGGCTTATTGTCTGTTTACTGCTACAGGTTTTTCATTAATCTTCGAGCTGTTTCCACATACAGCTTTAACCATTATTGCCACTGACGCAGCTGCACCTCTTTTGGAGTGCAAATGCTCATTTTCCTGGCACGAAATACATGCATCTGTGGAGTTTATACGGAAATTCCACCATGCACTGAAAACTACTTTGCATAGTTTGCCATATTTAACACACAATTTGAACAGGAAAAGATCATCACAGGAAACTTAATCCATCCTTATATATTAGATTAATTTATATAAATCTGCATGTGAGCCTTCCTTATAAAAACTGTGGGGGTTTTATGAAGTGTGGGATGCTCTGAGACTTTCCATTAAGTGTTACTTGCTATAACAAATTACCATTATTATCCTGTGCATTTCTATTTCATAACATGTTGTGTTTCGTTGTTAGTCTTTTGAAAATAATAAAACAGATTAAACTAAACAAGAGCTGCCCAGGGATAATAACAAAGTCTATAAAAAGAGAAACTCTCCAATTATGGTTTACAATATTATTAAATCATAGGAGGCTTTAGAAAAGGTTGAATGAGTCTTCATGTGTGCAAGTGGATGAAAAGCACTATATTAGAGCCTGGGAGGGAGGGAGGTGCTGGTGATTATATACTATAACTAGCTGCATATGGGATTTGTCTGTGAGCCTGTGCTCTTGCAGCATAGACCCCTCTGGTTCCAAATCCGTGAGGATGAAGTCAGTGAATCCCACTCCATTTCCAGGCCCTCTCTGTGGAGAGTGGCTTACCCAGAATTGATGTGTCTGTGTCTGATAACTTTTCTACGAGTGGTTATTTGAGGGTGCTGACAGAAGTCACTTTTAAGACCTAGAATGATTTGCTTTCTTCTGGAGGGCTGTTGTACAGGCTCTGCTCAGTGAACCTTCAACAGCTGGTGCCTGTGGAAGTCCCTTCCTGAGAGTGAGGCTGTGTAATTCCTTTTCCTAGAGTGGATGGTGAAGGAATGGTAGAAAAACTGCTGCAGGTGGCAAAGCAAGCTATACTACTTCCACTCTTCCTGGAAAACATCCATCAGCCTTAACAAAATCAAGGGATTTCTTATTTTGGTGTACCTCCTGTGTGAGCATGTAGTTTGGGCAGTGCTCTGCCTTGGGTGTGACATGCTGAACCACACATACTGCAACACTTGGGCACAAAACCAGTGTTGAGTCTTGGCTTGAATATGTGTTTCAGTGCAGCCTCTCTGCCCTGATGGGACATGTAATCAATGCTGTAATCAGTTTTTTCTTTTGGTGGTGGCTGGGATGGTGCTGGCCACTCTATTAGAAAATACCTGTCAATGTCACCCAGTATCGAGAGACTGCACTTCGGTGTCTGTGCTCTTCTCCTCCTTTCCTTGGGTCTTCTGGGGGCCTTTGCATTTGAACTGCCATTTGCCATTTTGCAGGAGGTCTAGCAGAATCTTTGCTTCCAGGGACTCTTCCAGCAGAGATGTTAAAGCAATAAAGCCTCTTCTCCAAGTGTTTCATGGGTGGCCCCTCTGAGGAAAGACCTCTGTGTGTGATGGTCGTATCTCCTCTTTCCGGGGTCTCTGTTTCTAGGAGCATCGTCACTTGCTGTGTTCAGCCCCAAATCTTTAGGAGGCTGTTTGCAAACACATCTCTGTTTTGAGGAGCAGCCTGTTCATGCAGCCTGGCCAGCCCAAAGCAGCGTCTCCTCTCCTTGCTGCATGCTCTACCAAGGCCATACCACGTATCTTACAGGTTGTGCTTTAGCTCAGACAGAGGTGATGACTTTCATGCAGAAATGGCTACGGTCTTCCAGCCTACATGATACAATTTCACCCATTTGTGGAGTAGTATAAGTATGGAAATACAAGGACAGCACCACCCTCACCTCCCTTCAGTGTAGTACAGTTTTTGCTTGCCAAAACTTCTGTTTATGAACATTATGTTGGAGAAAGACCACTTCTTCCTTAATTGTGAGATTCATATCTTTGTTTTACTTCCTTTGTTTGCTGAACCGTCTACTGTGTATAATTGCTGCGTGCTGCTGCCAGTAAACAAGACTACTCTCTCTGTTAGTGTATTAAAGATTAAGAGGGGAAAAGTAATTTTTTATTTACCCATCCTCTTCTACTCCCTTGCCCAGCAGTTCCTCCACAGTTCCTCTGCAGTGGAGCAAATTTGGCATTCTAGAGTAGGCTGCCTTTTTTCCCCTGTGGGTGTGTGAGCTGGGGAGCTTTGCAAAGTTCTTGTGACTTGGATTAGAGCTGTTTGAAGACCCAGATTTGCTCACCCGTTTGACATACAATAAATTTAACCACTGCTAACATTTCAACATCATTCTGCTGGGATTGTTTCGGGATGAAAGAATGTTTCCTTCATTGCCATGTGGCCTAATTTCTTATGACAAAGAGCTTTAGCAGCAAAAAGCACTGGTGTGAATATAGCACCTGCACACACTCATATTTAGTGTTCATGGACCACCAAAGATGGTATTTAAAACATACTTGCAGTCTGATTTTGCTGCTTAATGGAAGAGTAACCTGAATAACATGGTATTGGGTTTGTGTTTTGTTCTGCTGTTTTTTATTTATTTAAAGAACACACAGGGGAACAGCCAAGCTGTGAGGCTAATGCTTTTACAGAGCTGTTTTCAATAATTTACATCAGGTAACTCACAGCTTACAAGCCTCATTGACTTGATTTTCACCCTAAGAAGTGGTGTGAAGGGCACACCCCACCTTTAGGGTAGAGGACCCGAAGGAAGTGAGAGTAGGAAGATCCCTTGCCTAAAAAGTTCTGCCTCTCCTGCCAGCAGACCTGTTTTTCAGGATAGAAAGTGATCAGATGTGATCCATGGAGACTAATGATAGATTTTTCAAGAGTATTGCCAGATGTCATGGGTTTAGTGATTGGTTCTCACAACTTGGCCAACTAAATGAGAATCTCTCCCATTTTTGGTGCATGAGTTCATATGACCTGGCACCCTGAGCACTTGTCCTCACCTGCCTGCATCTGCTTTCTCCAGAAATCAGGCTGCCAGGCATGCTTTGGCATTTGAGGGGGAGCAGTGGACTCTGCTCCAGCTGATTTACAGCCAGGAATGATTCATTTGTATAAAGAATGTGTCCTGCAGAGGGTCCCTGTCTGCATATCTGCAGGTGCTTTGGAGTTAACTGTGGCTCCTTTAGGGCAGGGTGGCCCTGTGCTGCCCCTTGCTCCCCTCAGTTTGCTGAAAACAAGGTTCAGGCCTGGGGGTTCCCAGTGCTGCAGCGTATTTGCAGCTGAAACTCTGGCTGGATGGCTGTTACTGCCATTTGTTGTGGTTTGTCATTCAGTGCTGCTAGAAATAAGGGAAAGTGATGGATGTTGCTGCTCTGAAGTGGCTTGCAGGAGAAATAGGATAAAAAAAGAAAAACCTCCAACTCTTCATGTATTCTTGAATCACACAGACTGATGTCTTGTCAAAATGCAACTGCATCAACCCATACTTCAAAGGGAAAGGTCAAGTCATGCCAAAATCTCACTTTTGTGCAGACTCTCTGGGTTTCAGCTGTTGCCTCCACAAGCACTCCAGTGGGAGCACAGCAGGAAAGCACAAGTAAGACTCTTGGTCTGGTAAAGTTAGATTGGCCTGGAAAATTCAACCCAGGACAACTAGCACTTCCTCGCTTATGAATAAGAGATGTAGGGAGATATTTATAAAAAAAAAAAAAAAAAGAAAAAAAAAGAGTTTTCTGACTCTCACAGACCTCTTCACACCTCCTCTGTCTCACAAAAAATCCTAAGGTGCTTTTTTATAGTTGCAACCGCTCAGCGGCCTTGCTGTCTCATCTTGCTTGTCATGGGAGACCTGGAGTCTCTTAGTAACCACAGGCAGGATTACTGTCCCTGTAGCATATTTACAACTGCATGTAAAATATTTAGATTGAGTCTTCTTTTCACTGGTTATCTTGTCGTTTGTTTTAAAAAAAATCCTTCAGCATTAGTTAAAGGACTTTTTCCAGATTCCTTGTTCATATATGGAGTCTTCCCTAGATAGACACCATGTGTATGTGTGTATATTTGTGCAAGTATATATGTATATATTTGTCCAAATGTACAGATGTTGTTAATACTAAAGAGAATTATCTTCAACTGCATGTAAGGCAAAGCTTGTCAGCAGCTGTTAAGCAAGCTGGCTGTAAAAAACAGTGACCAGAAAAATGTGTTAATACATGCTGTCAAACAAATGTCATAACAGCTTGTTATATTTTATTTTTTTTTATGATCGACACCAATAATGAACCCTAATTGTCTCACTAAGTCTAGGGTGATGTTAGCTAACTTATCTTTGCCATCAATGTCCTTATAAAAATGATGCAAACTATTAGACAAGCTTCTTTATGCCAGTGAGGCATTTAAATAAAGGCTTAACCTTCAGTGTGTGACACTATTGTGAAAGTTAAATGGGAATAAACGACCCTGTTATGCCAAGCAGATGCTCCAGAGCCTTACCAAGTCCTTGTCTTGGCTGTTCCTGGGCAAAAGCATCCATTCCAGAGCAGAAAATAACTACCCATATTGTAAAGCTGCCACGTGGCCAACAGAACCACAGAAGGTGCCAACAGGGAAATGGGACAAGTGCCACGATGTTGGCCAGGGTGAACTGCTGCTAAGGAAGCACAGACACGGTCTCACTGCAGTAAACTGTGCTGGGAGGGCACGGGACTCGCCCATCTCTGTCAAGAAGGTTGCCCAACAACAACCACCTAATATAAAAATTGGGGAAATGGTTTCTCTTCGATCAGATAAACCAGAAGTTCAGAGCGATTTTCAGTAATTAGTTTAATAGCACTAACATCAGATGACTGCAAATGGGGCAAAAGGCATAATTTAGAGTCTTTGAAAGATGTCTTGCTCTTACAAGACCTCTCAAATCTAGTAATGGTTTTGTTTTGTTTCCTTACAGGTTAAACATATTGCTGGCTGGCATGAACCCCTTCTATTTCCACGCAGTGAATGTAATTTTACACTGTCTGGTGACTCTTGTGCTGATGTACACTTGTGACAAAGCTGTGTTTAAGGACTGTCGACTTGCTTTTGTCACGGCGCTGTTCTTTGCTGTGCATCCCATTCACACCGAGGCTGTAAGTATGTGCCACCAAAGCTAAAAATAAATTCATTCTTCAGCGTATTAATTTATTTTAAAGAAACCTCTGAGTCATACAGAATGTGGTACTTGTGAGTTTTTGCTGTGGGGGGAGGAAAGGTGAGTATGTACTCTATTTAAAAATAATTTGTAGGAGTCATTAAGAAAAAAGTGTATTCATACTTGCAGTCTTTGTGCTCTGGCACTGAATTCCAAATGATGGTCCTAATCAGCCATGCTGGGAATAAATGGACAGTCATGAGTCTTCTGAAACCAAGGACCTCAGTGAGGCTGTGCTCTCCTGCTGGGACATTGTTGCATGCCTTCAGTCATCTCCTATAGCCATCAGTTTTAGGAAGAAAAAGTGAAGGGAGCATTAGTGTATATTCTGGAGGAGCTCTCAGACAGAAGTGATGTGACCCATGGATTAATTTACATTCATTTCAATTAAAAGCTAGGAGAATTGTCTTCAGAAAAAAAGTTGTTAATGAACACCAGCATAAGTTTACAGAACAACAGCTCATATTGGACCTCTTTCTGTTCATTGTAAGTAAACATTTAAAGACATAGTCATTCCAAAACTGCAGTCTATTAGCATGAGGAAACACTTCTGTAGCTAAAAGAAGTCTTGTTGTCTTTGAGAAGGAAAGGCAATGTCCAGCTCTCCACACTGTAAAAAAGAAATGCATTCGTTAGCTGAGATACCACTGACATCACACTGCTCTCATTCCAAACCTCTGTAAATGAGGGAGGGAAACAGCTCCTGTGGCTGAGAACTTTTGAGAAGAGATTACCTTAATAACAAAAAGCCACAAGCTTTGGAGTTGCTCCCTGTGCTGTGTTGTGTGAACTAATCAGCTAGGCTCCTTTTGATAATACAGCTTTATATTTTAAGGGAGGTTTTTGGAGAGGCGCTCTTGGAATTTATTTTTGTCTGGGTCAGAACTTTAAAAGGGTAAAATAAATGCCAGAGCTCTGAATATAACTTAATTATGTAATCTCAAAAGGGACAAAAATTTCAAAGGGCCTTTTATTTGCTTTATTGATGATTTTAGATCTTTATGAAATAGGATATTGAAATAACTGTAGGAAAGAGTGTTTATCCATTCTTGTTCAGCATTCCCTTTTTTATAAAAAGTTTTTGTTAATTAACATGTAGAAAAAACTCTTGCAAACTCAGATTGTTCAGGAGGAATAAATTCTGTAATGTTACGCCTTTTTGGTGCTAAAGTTCATTCAAATATTACTTATATAATAAGTCTTTTTCTTGAGCAAATTTCAATACTGGGAGTTGGATGGATTTCTCATCTAAGCCTTATTATACAAAATTAAACCAGATCCCTAAAATCGGCATTTTCTGTGTAACTTTATTAATATTTTATTAAGTAAAGAATGACTTTATTTTGTTGACTTACTTGTTTGTTTTGCTAAGCAAGAAATGCAGCAGAGAAAACTGAGCATAGCCTACACTATCCAAGTAACATTTTGCTGTGCTGAGGGAGGATAACACTGAAAGATCAAAAGCTTAAAATAGCAGTGAGCATGGATTGTTGAGGCAGTCACTGAGTGTTCTTACATTTTTAGATGTGTTTTTACACCTGTGTGTCTCTTCTCCTTTCAGGTAACAGGTATAGTAGGCAGAGCAGATGTCCTCGCCTGTCTACTCTTTCTGTTGGCTTTTCTCTCCTATAATAGGTATGTGCTAACATCATGAGATTCTCTGATCTCAGGAAGGGACCAAAGGCAAAGCTGTCAGTGTTTGATGATTGTTGGCAGAGGTACTTCCCACTGCACTGCTGCGTGGAAGTGTCCTGGCCCCTGCTTGCAGCCATGGTGGTGCTTATGAGAACAAAAAACATAAACCCAGAAGTCAACATTGACAGTCCCTCTTCCACTGACATTACAGCTGACCATACACCAGAGGAGGGCTTGTAAAAAATTCTAAAGAAATGTTTTCAATAGAAGGCAAATTGTCTGTGTGTAGAGTCAAGAACAGACAGACACATGCCTGCCTTTCAAATGCATGCTGTGACTGTGGGACTCTGGAACACCTGGTCTGAGAGAGTTAAGGAGTATGTCTAGACCATTAGTCATCCTTTTCAGATGAAAACTTGGCACTGCTTGGTACTCTGTGTTCTAAAACTGGAACTGAACAAGTATAGATACAGAAATAGCTTTCTTGGATGGGGTTTCAGCACCTTTTGCATTATTTGTAGTTTGAAATAACATTGTTTGCAGTCAGAAATAGTACCATGTCATCACAGCCACGGGGAAAAACTGCTTATATCCCTCTGGGGTTGTCTGCTGCAAACCCACAATGCTGTTTTTTTCAGGAGGTTTCAAAGGTGTGAAACTGGTAGTGACCCTGCAGGAATGTGCCTGATTGATTTAGGTTCTTTCCTACCTTCTCCCCTGTGACAGGGGCTTGCTGCCCAGTCTGTTAATGATTAGGACACATCTCTGACTCAGGGGGAGTGTGGGTGGGATGGAGGAATTTCTGTTTGCCTAGTGCTTTTTGTCCCATAAGGAGAATTAAGCATGTGTGTTCTGCATGACAGAAAGCAGGTGTTTTTCTGCCCTCTCTGTACTTACTCTGCCTTCCTCTGACTATTTCAAGCCTACTTTATGTTTTTTTGCTTGTCTTTTTTTCCCCTCTTGTGCACCAAGAATTCGAGCAGCTCCCCATATTTGTGTCTTCCCTTCCTGTTCTGTGTCTAAGCCTTTCCTCACTTTAGATTGTTCATGTCTTAACATGTTCATGTCGGCCAGCTTAAGGCATTAAGGAAAAGCATCTCACTATTTGTGTGACTGTAGTAAACATGAAAATAACAGAGAAGTTAAGATATTTTATGTCAATTCTGTTTTTCAGGAGTGTGGATCAGCTTTATGTTGGGGAACATTTCCCTCCCACCGCCTCTCCATTCTTTTTGCTGCTTAGTTTATTCCTTGGGACGTGTGCAATGCTGGTGAAAGAAACTGGAGTCACTGTGTTTGGTGTGTGCTTGGTTTATGACTTCTTTTCCCTCTCCTACAATGGACTCAAACTGTAAGTAACATGTTATGCTCCCAGTGCTTTCCAAGTGTTTTCACCTGTGTGTCTAAAATACGTGTTATTATGACATACAGCACTGGGGGAGATGGACTTGCCCTGCTGAATTAGATGGTACACATTTGACAGATTTGGAGAGAGAGTTTCATTCTGTGGTTTGGGGTTTTTTTGTTTGTTTTTTTTTTTTTTTTTTTTTTTTTTTTTTTTTTTTTTTTTTTTGTTTGTTTTTTTTGTTTTGTTTTGTTTATTTTGTTTTTTTTTTTTTTAAATTTTTTGTTACCCTCGTACTGCCTGGTAACTTTTGTTGGGTAAATAGATCAGATGTGAAGAACTGATCTCTTGAATGCTCAATTCACCCTGGCAAGACTAACAGTTATTTTTAGTGTGCGAGTTCTGACTGAAGTATCAACATCTTAAAATTTGCCTGGCTTAACTCTTTCCATTCATAATGTCTGCTTGATTATTCAGTCACAATGCCGTGGGTTTAGGAATATTGTGATGTTTAGTAGTAAAACCAGGTTTGATATTTTTTCTGTCCGTTCAGAATGGAAGAAGAGGGAAAATACCCATCCAATTCTGGTTGGCATAATTAGCAGCTCTCAGCAGTCACTGGAGAAAAATTAAATACTTTGAAGTCTGTACCCCTCACCCACTTAGTGTCACAAATAACTGTGCTATTTTCCATCTCCATTCAAAGTCAAAGTCTTGTTTTATTAGAAGCTGCTTTCAGTTTCTCTCCCAAAACATCCCTGGTGCAGATCTGTGAGTGAATGTAAGAGCTCACCACTCCTGAGGTTGGGAGGTGTCGCTCCTCATATCATTTCTTCTGTTTCCACTGGTGCTGCCCCACCAGCTCTGGAACCCAGTCCCCCCCCGCATGAGCTCGTGTGTCTCTGGGTTATAAAAAGGACACTAAATTTGTGTGTCTCTGGGTTATAAAAAGGACACTAAATTTGTGTTTCTGCAGTGAATTAAATGACCAGAGCTGGCACAAGATGAGAGCAGCAACTGCAGGGGGGAGAAGGGGGACTCTGAGGAGCATCCTGGCTTCCCTCCCTTTGTGGCCTTTCTCTAGGTCCTAATGGGGATAGACCCCGTTTGAGGCCTGCCCTCTGGCAGCAATAGCAATCAGGGGCAGGGGATTCCTCCTCTTTTCAGTGGATAAGTAGTTCTTAATGGTGTGACTGGTGGGCAAGTAGCCAGGGGGATTTCTGGGGACTGACAGCCAGCTTGCTTGTTAACACTTGCATTTACACCCTGACAGGCGTGTTTCAGGAGCTGCCTGGCGAAAGGGAACACAACTGTTAATTAACTGGAGGAAAATCTGTGCCTTCCTCCTCCCTCCTTTCCTCAGTCTCCCCCTTCCCATAGGCTCACATTCCAGGGGCCTCTTCAAGCTGTTTTTTGGTTTAAGTGGCTGCCAGTTGCCCAGATGTGGCACTATTTAGCTTGTAGGAATGCAGCTCTCTAGTCCAGATGTGCTGTATTTTGTGTCTGCTCTGGTTGCACGTATTGTGCATTTATCTCTCTCCTTGTGATGCTCAAGATTTTATGACTGCATTTGACTTTAAGGGGCAGCAGAAAACAGACAGCCTTCTGTGTGCTGCTGAAAACTTACCTGCTCCTTCTTCCAACCTGTACAGATTTGTTTTCTATTTAAAAGTAGTGGAACATCATTTCTTTTCTGGAGCAAGAAATTAGGAGTGACACCATAGTGCTTCTCATCTTAACAGAGGTCCAGAGGACAGCTTCATATAGGAGTGCACATCCTCTGTTGCTGTCAAGCCTCTTCCTCTAGATCTAGTTAGGAGCTAAAAAATACTGTCCTCTCAGCACACAAAGACTGTTTTGGATTAAATGCCGTCTGTTGTAGTTTGATACCATGTTGTGCCGATTTCATAGCGTTCAACCTTTCGATAAGTGGAAGTGCAAAACCCAGAAGTCCTTCAATCCTTTTCTTTCCCCTTTCCCTTCTTGTCCCTTTCCTCAGGAGAAACGGGGGCGTTGCCCCGAGGCCCGCCCGGCCGGCCGTGCCCTCTGGGTGTGGCTGCCCGCAGGTGCCCCTGTCCGGCCGGGAGAACAACGGGAAGCAGCGCGTCGCTCCCCGCGGCGCCTGGAGCTCCTGGCCGCCGGCATCGCCCGAGGAGCAGCAGCCCAGCGCCGGCCTGGCCGTGCCCAGCAGAGCCGTGCGGGCCGTTCGCAGGTACTGCCGCCCACTGCTGCTCCGTTCTAGTGTGGTTTGCAGTCAGGCAGTTAAAGTGTCCACTCACTCACTTTGGTTTAGCCGGCTTTATCCTGAAATTGCTGTCATTTTTCTTGTGCCGCTGGCGAGGGAAGACAGGAGAAGGTGGAAGGAGGATTAAGGGGAAAAGGAGGAGGGTATCTGATGACCTGTCAATGTTTTTGTTCTCTTCAGTACTTGTATTTGTCTCTCTTTTCCCTGATGGATAGTATCATAGAATTGTTTAGGTTGGAGAAGACCTCTAAGATTATTGAGTCCAACCATTACCCCAGCACTGCCAAGCCCACCACTAAACTATGTCCCTAAATGCCACATCTACACATCTCTTAAATACTTTCAGTGATACTGACTCCACTGCTTCCCTGGGGCAGTCTGTTGTTGACAACCCTTTCAGTGAAGAAGGACGTTCCTAATACCCAATTTAAAGCTTCCCTGGCACATCTTGAGGCCACTTCCTCTTGTCCTGTTGCTTGTTACTTGGGAGAGACTGATGCCTAAAATGGGCGACGGGAGGGTATCAATATAAAAAACATCTCCTGTCTTGCTTCATCATCTTGTTTCTTTTACTCCTGTTTCTTCTTTTCTTCCTACTGCTCCTCTCTCCCCTCCTTTGCTTTGTACTTTATCCAGGCACCCTCCCTCTGCCCCCGCTTTTGGGAACATCCCTTTCTTACACAAGGGGAAAGCCTCTCCTTTTCCAGCCTCTTCATGATAGGCTGCAGAAGCTGTGTTGGAGAGCCATGCACGTGGGATGGCTTCAGAGTGAGCTCCTCCACGCTGCCAATTGGCATTTGCTTTTTGGCAGCTGCCTCTTCAAGTGTTGTGAAGGATTTCTGCACATGGCAAATCAAGCCCTGCATGTACATAGCTGCTTTCTGTTTGAAAAGGAGCTCTCATGGTGGTGTAAGCTGCTCAGCTGCTCTCTTCTCAAGTGACTGACTGTGTACAACACACTTCCAACAACTTACTGTGTTAGGGTTAGCTGTGGGATGCCCAAAGTGGAGCTGGCTTGGTCCCAGTGGCTGAGAGGGAAGCGTGCCTGTGAGAGTTGTGCTGTTGACGTGTCACGTGATATGAAGTAGGAAGAACTCAAGACAATTTCTCTATTAAAATAAATTCTGTATTAAAAAAAAAGTAAATCCTTGCTATAGAAGAGAAAAGAAGGAAAAACTGAAGTTGCTGTCAAATCTGTGAGATTAATTACGCAATTTTTCCTTGTAATTCCCAGTGTCTGGCTTGGAATGTAGGTCTTCCTACATTCGTTTTGCATGGCAAAAGGGAGGGGGAAAAAGCTTTAAATATTTCAGAAGCTGCAAAATTGGTGGACAGATCTGACACAGCAAAGTAGCTTCAGGTAACTTATTTAGTGCACCAGATTACCAATTGTAAGGTTTTAATTAGAATAAAGTAGTAGTGCACTGATCTATACTTTTAAGTATTTGTAATGTGATCAAGTAGGTTTCTATTTAATAATAATTTATTATACCTGTTCTTACAAGAACTAACTGAAAAATGCAGGAAGATGTAATGGAGGAATTAAGAGAATTGGTCTAATTAGCAGTAACTGGAGCTAGTTATGTAAATTCTTGGTGCAGAGATATTTTTGTTCTTTATTGTCACTTGCTCTTATCTTCAGCTATCCAGTGAATATGTGGGTTGCAGTCCCAGTTGCCTTCAGGAGTAAGGAATGAGTTAGTCTGGAGGAAATTGTAGGCTTTATCACCACAATTTATTGCAATTTTGGGGAATGCTGGCATATGCTACTGAAATGAGGTAACGAGAATCTCTTGTGGGTTTGATCCATCTCCCTGAGTTTTAAAAGCTGAAAGAGGCTTGTGAGTTTATATGCCTTTCCATGTAATATAAATGGGGAAGGACAGACAGGAACTTCCATATCAGGCTTGTACTTGTGTTTGGGGTTAGGCCTCAGTGCTTTCACTGTGGTGGTGCAGCGTGCTCTATGTGTTCTGTTGAAAATCAGCATCAATGGCAATCTCATTCTCTTTTTCATGATTTGTTGAAGCCACTGAAAACTGGAATCCTTTTTTTACTTTTTTTTCCATTTTTAAGTGTTTTTGGTTATGCCATGTCCTATGTGCCTCACACTCTATGTTGCTAAATGTGGTCCAGCCCATGAACACCTCCAAACCACCTAATCACTGTGATGGTTTTGAGCTGTATAAGTAGCTAGGGGCTGCAGTCTAAGCTCCTTGAGAAACAAAACTCCACAACAGCTTGCGTACTTTTGAGACAAAAATCTCTGTTTCTCTTTGATGTTTCCTAGAAGCTTATTTTTATTGTGTCTGCTGGTGGTGAGAATCTTCCTTTGGAGTGAACAATAGGCTGGAATTAATGCTGCTATTTCCCATATATATGAACTGTTGCATGTGGGGTTTTTTGGTGGATTATTTTCATTTATGTAGTTTATTTTAATTTTTTTTGTCATGTTACAAAAGAAGCAGATGTACGTGGAGCTGTGCCCAACAGCATCACTTTAAATCTGTGTTGTATGTGTCAAACAGAGTGTGGGAGCTCACTACTTATTAGCATTGTGGGATCCAGGCCCAAACCCCCATTGATCCGAAATCCAATGAAATCCTGAAGGCTATAGCAGGGATAAATGTGATCTGATGACTAAACCGGCGGCGCTGTTGCTTCCTCTTACAGTAGCAAGAGGAGGAAGATGGAAATGCTCTGCAGAATGTGGTGCGTTCCAGGGATGTCTGTGCTGGCCCTCAGTTTGATAGACCATGAGGAAAAATATGTTAAGGTCATAACATATCTTCCCTGAGTCCCTGTGCAGTGTGCATGGTCAGGGTTTGAGCTGAAGCAGATGCTGTCCTTCAGCATGAAGGAGGGGAAGTGCTGGCACACACAGTGTGTGGCTAAGTAGCAATTGCTTGGCCTTTCCTCGCTGGCTGCTTCTATTTCAAATCCTTGTGCAGCAATGAGTTTTACATTTTTTTTTCCTTTTTTAACTAATATGTTAGTATAGCACATTTCTTCTTAAACGTGAAATTACTGTTCAAAAAGCAGAAGTGTCAGCTGAATTTCTGTTCCTTCTCCTGGCCACAGAGTGCAATTCTAGGTCCTAGATTTGTAACTGATACAGACTGAATAGTGTGAGCAGTTTCCCAGATGTGGGCTTTCATGTGTGCAAACTTCACTTTTTCTTGAATTTGTTAGAGGGTGTTTGATAGGAAAGTGTGGGTATGAAACTGCCTGAGTTATAAAAGTATGAGGAAGACACTTTATGTTAGATGTGGTACAACTTTCTTAAATTTTGGTAAGTTGTTCTTAGTTGCACTTACACACCCCAGAGGTCAGTGGTGGTTGCTATCATAAGCAAAGCACAGCAGGAAAAAGCAATGTGTGCCTCTGAGAAAGCAGTAAGGTAGCTATTATTTATGTTGTATGTTTGCCTCTGATCAAAATAAGGCAAAAGAAAAACCTGGATACTTGTCTCTGGCCTGAAAGTTCCTTGCCATGCAACAGTGAAATAGCAAGGAAGTGTTAAACGGTTTTGCAAACACCACAGCAAAAGCTGGTGGAGAAATTGCAGGGCAGTTTGAGATTCAGTCTATGGTGAAAAAAGTCTGGGAGCCTAGCAGTCAAAATGCTTTTCTTCTCTAGGAGAGCAAAATGAGTAATCTGGAGCATTAAGCCATAGAGCCAGCGTAGGCTTTTCCCTTCCTCTCTCACTGGTGATGTCCTCCAGGTTGTGAGATTTTGCAAATAAAGGATCAAGCTCCTAATCCGTGATGCTCTGAGCAAAGGTTGGTGTTGGATTGCCTCTGTGTGAAAGCAGAGAAAAGGAAATGCTGCACTGACACTGGCTATAGGCCCATTTCTTTTTTTCCTAATTGATATTTAAAATTGAACTGAGAATAGGACAACAGAGGTTTGCTCCAAAAGGCAAGTAGGGCCCTGAGTCCCAAGGCCTAGGGAGGCAGTGTGTGCTGAGAAATGGCAGATTAGGTAAGTGTCATTGCTATCCTGGGATCCGTGGGATGCTGCTTCTGTGGTGTTGCAAGTTTTTTTAATTCTAGCAGGTTTGCTAAGGCTCTGCCATTCTTGCTATTTAGTAAGCTTAAGTTATGAATGAAGTTTGGCTGCCTCTGGGAGGTGGATTGCAGAGGTGGATTTGGCCTGTGGTTTATTCTTCCTCTGAACTCAGTTCTTAAGATGGTTTTCCATTGTGAGTCTGAGCAGTAGCTCTCTCTACTGCTGTGTCTGTACAGTCTGTGTAGGAAATGTTGAGGGAATCTTTCTGAAGTCCATGAATTCCCCTCCAGTCAGTGATGATATTTATTGTCATGCACAGATGGGACCCAAGGCCACCAGAATGCTCTGCTAGAGTCAGGAAACAAGTGAGATGTGGGTGGCCCTACGCTTGCAGCCTTGAATTCAGCCAAGGATTTGCATGCTCTAGCCTGCAACTGTCTTGCAGAGAACCCTTGTGTAATCTTGGGAAAATAATTACAGCTCTCTGCTCCCATGGCACGTGCTGGAAGATGAGGCACAGTAATGCATGCTGCTTTTCCAACTCCATTTGTGTGATGTGCTGGTTGTTTTAAGACTTCTGTCCTGCCCCCCAAAAAAAGAAACAAAGCCAAGGATTCTCTCTTAGGCATGCTTGTGCCATTATGTGTCTTAATTTTTGAAAATTTCAGGTGCTGTTTCAGTACAAGTAGCTGAACTCATTGCTTGCAGACTGAAGTTTAGTTAAGAGCAGCATTGCTTTAGTATGGTGATGACCAAAGTTGCATGCATGCACAAAAAAGACTTGTTTAGACCTCATTGTGCTGCAAAAATATGCACTCACTGAGTTAAAAAGACCTGATTTAATTTCAGCCTCATTGTGTGTTTATATTGTGACAGTCTTTAATTACACTATCACATAACCTTTTTCTTTTTTGCACAATCCCTGCTCGATTCTTTGCCCAGAATGGATAGTGCTCACTTAATGAGAAACTATTCAATATTTTGTTTCTTTCTGGTCCAGAGCATCGCCCCATGCCCTATTTACTTCATGTTATTCCAGTCCTGCTCTGAGACAGATTTACAACTTCTCAATAATTCCTCTGTGTGTAAACTACCAAGTGCTGATATTTCCTTGCAGTTTGTTACTGCAGTCTGCAATCTTTTAAAGTACTTTTGGCATAGTGTCTGGATGTGTAACTTCCTTACTGTTCAGAACAAGTAAAGCGAATAGCCGAAGTTTTGTAGCGTGGAACCACATGGATGTTAGGAGTTGGATTCACCTTTGTATTTACCTCATGGTCATCTGCTGGTTGAGCAAGCAGACTAGTTGCTGGCAGCAGTAGATTGTGCTCTACAGGAGTCAGTATTGAGAGATGAGAGACCTTTTCCTTTATGTATCTGAAGACAGAACAGGCACAATGATACGACATTCACTTCCAGACTCAGAGAAGAATGACCCTGGCCCAGCATGTGCAGCTTCTTCTGGCAGCCCTCTCCTTCCTCTCCCCTGGTTTGTTGTCCTGCCTCATCTGCTGCAGCCTGTCCTCATCTCTTCTCTTGCTTGCTTTTCCTTAGTCATTTAATTGCTTCCAGTCTTTGCTCCTCAGGCTTTGCCTTTTGCATCTTGCTGCTTTCCTCAAGAGCTGCTGTGTTAGTCTCACTCCCAAGGTCCCTCCTGTACTCCTGTCCCCAAAGTCCTTGCCTGGCCAATTCAAGGGCCCTGATTTGTGTCCTTTTACTGCCTCCTGAATCCTCCATGTGCTCCCCACTCCTCCCATTTCTCTGGTTCAGCCTTCTGCCGTGGGAACTTTGCCCAGCATGGGAGCAAGGTCCCTCTGGATTCTTTCAGCTATCAGCACTCACTGTCTTTTCTTATCTCCTTGTCTTCTCTGCATGGGTTTTCTGCTCCATGCAAACTCCAGTTTCTTTTTGACCTCATTTCTCCAGCTTTGGAGGTTCAGCTCTCCTCTGCCCTATAGCTGACTTGGGAGTTTTCCCTGTGCTCGCTGCCTGGTTTCAAGGAGGAGGGAGTGTGGAGAGCCAGGCAGAAGCCAGGATCCTGCTCTGCTCTGGTGCTTGGGGTGGCGTGGAGCCACAGCTGATCTCACTCTTGGCTTCCTTGTGGCTGGAAAAGTAGGCACTTGTGCATGCACTTGTTTAAATAGAAGAGGGTTGGTTTTTAAATTTGACACCCTTTGTTGGATCTGTTTCAGCCACTGTTCTGGATAGCACTTTGCTTGCAATACAGAAAAACACATCTCTCCCTCTCTTTAAATAGTTCCTAGAAGGAAGTGGAAAGTAAATAATTTCTCCTGGACTATTTATATGTGACAGTACCAAGAGGCCCTGTTCATTTCAGTAAGCAGCAAATAAACTGAAGTAGTTTGCCTTCATGTACATTGAATGTCAGAAAAAAGGGACAATACTGAGTCTGGTGTTATTTTTCTTAGCTGATGATGACTCAACATGGTCTAGCTGGTTTTTGTTTTTTTGTTGTTTCTTTTTAGGGAAGATTATTTAGTCTTTTAAAGATTCTTTAGACTTTAATTTAGTTCATGAAAATCCACTTTTGTGGAAACTGTGCTGGGACAAAGAAGGGTGCTGCTCAAAACAGAATCAGGAGGAAAAGGACTGGTTTTGGTGGTTTTGGGTTTCTTTTTTCCCCATCTTCTGAAAGATGCCGATCGCTTATTCATTCGTGTGCAGAGGGGGAAGGTTTTCTCTCTCTCATTAATGGGAGTTGCATTTAAGCCCTGCAGTTGCAGTCACTTCATTGTACGTCAGCCTCTTCTGTTCCCTGTGTTGCTAATTGGAAATCCCCAATTTGTAGGTGCAGCCTGTGTGTCCCAGAGCTGACTCACAGGAGTCTCTGTTCATTCCCCTCCCTTCACAGGACTGCCTTTCTGTTCACAGTTCATGGCAGTCTCATTAAACCAGTGTTTGAAACAGCAGCATGCCCGTGTTCATTGGCTTTCTCTGAAAGCCCTGTAAACCAGTGTCAAAGAATTAACAGTGGCTGAGAAACAAGAACAAACCCTAAAGTCTTGCCAGGTCATTTTCCTTGCAGTAAATCTGGGTTAGTTTGGCACAGAACAGTATTTCAGTCACCCAGGAAATAAAAAAACCAACAAACCACAACACCTGAAGATGGATGATACTCACATTATTGCAGGTATTTCCCTGGATAGCAAATCTAATTGAACAATTTCTCTCTTACACTTTGACTTCCAGACACATTTTTTGACATCTTTGTGGAAACTTTTAGGAGTGAAGGACTCAGCTGTAACTACCTACCTCATTAATGACTGATGCTCTCCAAGCTGGTCTGTGTCTCCTCTGTGAACCTGGTGATCACAACCTGTATTAAGGGAGGGACAACAGACTCTCAGGACTAAGTTACTTGGCTTTAAGTGTTCACAGGCTGATACAAGCAATCATTTGCTCAAAACCACAAGGACACCAATCTCATCAAGTACGACTTTAGCTGGATGGTTTTGGTTGTGTGATAAGTGTTACTTTATTTTTTTTTAATATGAAGGAGCTGTTGAGATTTAATATTCTGTTTAAAAAGTCTAAAAAAAAAAATCTGCTAGCATGTGTAATGCTTCTCCCATCCTCCCTGTATGCTTTCCAAGATGAACAGATTCTTCCCTGACTAGAAACTTAATCTTCAACTTAATCTAGAGTATTAATAATGCAGTTATCCCAATATTCTTTTCCAACGAGTGCATTAGAAACCTTAATCTTATACTTGGCTTGGAAGTGCTGGAACACACTTTTCTCTCTTGATCTTTGCAATGCAGATTTTTGGTTCTGTTCTTTTAAGTAATTTCCAGAATGTGAATATCCAGGAAATGGCAGTGCAGAAGGGACTCTTGTAAATGCATTCCACATTCCCAAACATCCGTGCTAAAATTCAGATACTGGCCAAAGTAAGCCCTGAAAGGCAAGGTTTGTGCTTAGGCTGTTGGAATGCTGCTGTCGAGTGTTTGCTTTCCAGGTCTGACAGGTCTCGCAGCATCTGGCGACACCTCGCTTTGCCTTGTGAATTCTCATTGCCTGCCACAGCTGATCATGGAGGGGTTTAAATGATAATAACCTATGCTGTGGTGGTTGATTTGATTTCTTTTAACCTCCTTCCTGAAGGTTAGGTTTGGTTATCTTAAGAAAGTATGATTCCTTTGCCGTGTGGATGATGCAGTTGTTCCCTCTGTTTCAAGCTTTGGTTGGCAGCATGTTTGCTGTAGATCCTCTGCTCATGCTGGGGGCTGAAGTCTGCTCAAATCTCTCCTTTTTTGACCTGTATAATCCCTTAGTTTTGCAAATCAACTCTAGAGTAAGGAAATATTAAACATAAAATTATTACATTGAGACTAACTATAGTTGCAGTTTGGTTGTGCTAGTATGAAAAGTATGGGATAAAGTACAGTTCTGTTTAATCAGTGAAAGATGCCAACAAACCCTCTGGATGCTCTTCCAAAGAGGAAAGCAGGAAAAGCTTGACAAGAAAGTTTTCCACTGATTGTTCAAAATAAAATTCAGGGAAAGAGTAATTATCATTTAGAGGTGGAAGGGAGATGGAACATTACCTTTATATCATTTCTATAAAGCACAGCTTTATCCCCTTATACACTGCTCTTAAACATACACTTCCTACAAGACCACGTTAGGAATTTCTGAAGAGACCAAGCTGGTGTGAAATGATGGCCTTAAGTTCTCTTGGAATATTTTGGCATTAGCTGATTTGATTGCATTTATCATAATCTCTGCCTAATCTCATGACAGTAGCTTGTATGACTGCACCTCTGAGTTATCTGTAAATGTTTGAAGCAGAGATGTTTCTTTTGTTTTCTGGTAGTAAACTCAATTAATTTGTTGCCATTGCACTCCCTCTCCTCCCCTGTTGTCTCCACTGTTAATTATGCCACACACTCATTTCAGCAGATGAATTGCTTACAATCCAAATGTTTTTGGTAGAAGTATCAGGAATTTTCATTTTAGAAAGCTGTCACCTGGTCTAAATGGATGCTAATGCTGGTCTTTCTAATCAATCTGTTATGATCAGCATTCCTTTGCTGACTTTGGCTGGCATGCTGTGGATTCACTGTCAGGACCCTGCCTGTGGTCCTGAATGGTATCTCCATCATGAAATTAGTGTGGAAAATGAAATTCCTTCATTCATTGCCCATACAAGCTTTTGGAGAAGGCATTTGTTCATGCATTTGGTCTAGTGCTATGCATTAATATAAATAGAAGAATTTTGCATGATATTTGTTCCAGGGGAAAAAAAAAACACCCAACAAAGAATTTTACTTTAAGTTAGGATTTATCTGTTGAACTCCTATCAGTATATTTAACTTAACAGAAGAATGTTGTGGGAACACCATATCAAACCAGTGGTCCATCTAGCTCTGTGTTCTGACTGTGGTTATTACTAGATGCTTACAGAGAAGAATGGGAACGGGCCAGGACAGGGTTATCTTTCCTTACTGTGGCAGCTGAACACGTGCCAGGCATTGATTTAGAGTCCATGGATCTGGAGATGCTGTATCTAGAGCACTGTGTTTAAGACTCTCCATGGACCTGTCCTCTGTGGAATTGCCTAATTTCCTTTTTAGAACCCTTCTCTCCTCTGACTTTGAGGGCCTCTTGTTGCTGTGAGTTCTGTGATTTTAATTACACACCATATAAAGGAATCCTTTTGTTTGCTTGAAACCTGATAATTTCATTGGGAGCCCTTTGTGTGATAAGAAGTAGAAAGTAATTTTGCTGGTTCCCTTCTCCAGGCCTGTCATAATTTTGTAGTATCTCTATGTTTACTCCCTTCCCACGGTGGAGAGCCCTGTTCTCTTGACTCTCCTCACGCAAACACCATTCCATGTGTCTGATGAGCCTTTTTACCCTTTCCTGCACCTCTTTGATCTCTGTTAGATCCTTTGGGAAATGGGCAGAGGGAGGGAACGTCTCAGAATAACATGCAATACTCCAGATGCTGGGACTTGGATTTTCAGTCATTGTATAATTACTTCTGTTTTTCACAAGCTGCATTTTTTTTTTTTTTTTGGTGCTATTTTTTGGCATCACTTTTTTCTTTTTTGTTTATTCTTTTGTTTTGACTGGAGTCTGTTTAGGTAATATGTACAGTAAAAATCTGCATGGAAAAATCTGAGTATATTTTATGACTGTGTTTTCTATTGCGTGTACTGGCTTTGGCTGCATCTGCCTGGCCTGTTCCCCATTACGTGGGAAAGGCTGGAGCAAGATGCTGAACTAAGCTTAGATGAGCCTGGCTGATTTTGGGCCAGAGATGACACCACTGAAGTCTGTAGCTGCTATATCTGGGCCTCAGTTACCTAGGTGTTGGTTTACAATATATCCTTCCCTTTTTAACTGCTATTGGGGATCAGTAATGTCTCAAAGGAACCTTGGGCAAAGCTTGTGGGCTGAATAGAGGGGCAAAATCCCCTCGTGTCTATGCTCTATCAGTCAGGGAGAAGCATTACCTCTCTAAACCAAAGGGCAGAAAGTTTGAGCATTTGCCCAAATTCACAAACATAAAATCTGACATAAAGCAGAGACTTAATCCAGGATTTCCCAAAACTTGAGCAGATCTACCTCAACTAAAGTCTTCCTCCCAGTAAATTGACAATTTCTTTCCTAGAATTTGCCAAAGGTTTAGAGCCCTCTTGTCGTCCTGGGCTTTCCTGGAAGCTGAAAGCTTCAGCGTTTGTCTCTCTGCATGTGAAGATCTAGATGGTGCAAGCCATGATAGCTGCTGTCCCAGGGCTTTCATGTCACTGTTTATTGCATTATTTACTTTGATCTGACTTGGCCTCTTGACTCCATCAAAAGTGCCTTTCAATGTGAATTAATTAAGAGAACTGTATTTTCTTCTTTCAATTGCCTTTAAAAGAGAAATGCTCCCAGGTGGCATTAGGGAAGGACAGAAGTGAGTTTTTTCTCTGCAGAAGCCTTACTTTTGTCATAGCCCAAAGGCTTGCTCTACTTTCCCTTACACTTTGGGAGTCTGGTGCTTTTATGGATTGAAGGTGCTTTTTCCTGGGAGTTTGGAAATGCCAGAACTGAATGAGACCCCCTCAGTGACATACCAGCCCAAATGAGCAGCTTTCTCATAACGTAGATGACTTTAATATTGCAGCAGAACACTCAGTTAATTATGAGGTGTGAATAAGGAATATGTTTCACAGTGCTTTGGCAATTTTCTGAGTTCACTGATCCGTAAACAAGATTATTCCCTAATAGTCCTTCATCTCTGCCATTATTGCACAAGGATATTCAACTTTAAATTAAATTAAAAATTATCATTGTTAAAGTTACTTGAGCCATGGCTAATCTTTTGAGAATGTTTCCAGGATTAACTATCTTAGATTTGCTCAGTTATTTGGGGAAGTGAGAATTTTTTGTCATTCTTCATGTGCCATTTTTATAAAGACCACACTGTAGCAACCCTCTGCTGGGAAACGTGAATTAGACCATTTTTTCTTTCTTTCTTTTCAAAGCCCTTGACACTTCAGGCAGCTGATGTTTTAGGGAGTAAGTGCTTCTTCAAGGTACATGGTAGTTTTTTTACAGTTCTTTCAGCTTCTGCTAACCCAGGAGCAAGGGACTAAATTTGATTCCTGACTGCCAGCTGTCCAGCCCAGCTCTGTCTGTGGCCCTCAGCCAGTTTGTATGGGATGGAAATGGCACAGGCGGTTGGTGCAGAACTGTCACAGTTTGTGATCTCTCAGGGCTATGCAGAGCTGCAACACCTTGAAGTAATTTTTACCATTACTTGAGAATCATTGTAGATTTTTAAGGTTAAGAGAGATCATCTATAATCATCTAATCTGAACTAGAGCATGGTGCAAGACACAGAGCTCTGTGTAAGAATTACTGCATGAAGCCTGCATTTCTCTGTGAGCTGTGTCACACATCTGTCAGCAGCTCTGACTTTAAAGACTTGATGTGATGGAGTACTTGAAATAATCCTTAGGTGGATGGTTGCAGCAGTATGCTATTCTCAGTGTTAAAAATGTGTCTATTTCTAGTCTGATCTATCTAATTTCAGCTGCCAAGCACTGCATCTCATTATGTCTTTTTCCAGTAGATTAAACAGGGCTCTCCTTGCTGAAAGTTTTGCAGTCTGTGATTATTGTTTTATTGTTCTTCCAGACAGACTAAAGGCTGGGCTTCCTCTGGATACATCTACTCAGCAGTTGCCGTTGTGATGGAGTTTATGTATTTGGATTGGAACAAGTGTCAGATTAGATAGTTGGTCCTGCTAATAATATGTCTGCACTGGCATGGAGATCAGAGTGGGTGAAGCAGACTTTCTAAGCATTTGCCAATCTTTGTTTGTTTTGTTGGTTTGGTTTTTTGTGGTTTTTTGTTTTTTTTTTTTTTTTTTAAGATTTTTTTCCTTTGGATGTCATGCTAAACTGTTTGAAAGCAGTAAAATACAGTGATGTTTTGCAGCGCAAAATTGACATATTGTAAAAGCCAATGCTTTGCTGAGTAAAACCAACTACATCAGAGTAAAATTAGCGTATCTTTGATAATAAATCCCTATGGAGCAAGAACAAGCTCTTCCCATGTGCTTGTTGTGTTTTTAGCACAACAGTGTTTCAATCTTAATTGGAAAATTAGTCATATGAGGAGGTGCACTTGATCTTGCATCTGCACACGCAGATGACATTTGGATGATGTGCTGCTCCTGATCTTAGGAGTGCTGCCACGCATCAGCAAACTCAAGTGCTCAAAGTCTGGAGTTGACATTTTGTCTGGAAGGGCTGTGAGCAAACATGTGGTCTTTGAAATGCTGCACTGAGCCCCTGCTCACAGTGGTAAAGTTGGAGAAGAGGGAGTGGAAAAAATTTGGGATGATCGTCCCTTTTAACACAAGATCATCCCTCACAATATAGTTCCTAGCAAGTTTTACATTTAATTTACTTTTAGAAACCAGGAAATATATAGATTGATATCTCTGTTTCACACCCAATATGTTTTATAATCAGAAAGCATAATTTCAGAGGGGAAAAATGCCTTCTGCTGTGTTGCTGGCAGCCTTACCTCGAGTGTGTAGGAAGCTGTCAGGAAAGCAGGGATGTCAGGTGTTGACCTACACAGATGATGCTTCATTTGTGAAATTCAGTTAGATTAAAGTGCAAAGTAATATGATTAATTTGGATTCAGGTTCAGTGTTTAAGAATGGATGAGACATCTGCATTGTGCCTTTACACCAGCTGAGACTGTGACCCAGCTGTCAGACTACCATTGTCTTTTACACAACGACTTCTCATATTCTCATATTTGGTTTTTTTAAGTATCTGTCATTACCTCTCCAGAAACCCCTTACAGATTAGAGGTGCATCTTGCATAACTGAAGAGCAATTATTGTTCCATTACCAAGTAATGAAGTGCACACTTGTATGAAAAGAACGATGACTTGAGATTTGATAAAGTTCAGTAAGATTCTTTAGATAATTTCTGGAAGTGTTCTCTGCCTTCAAAGCTTATATTTTAATAGGTGGCAGATCTTATATCCAGTATCTTACTTTAAAAGTATTAAGGAAGAAAAAACATGTGTGAGAGCTTGAAAAAGGGGGCTGTTTCCATATCAAACTCAAGGCAGATGTTTTGACAAAAGATATCTCCCTGCCATGGGAGGACACTTTGTGATTAATGATGTTGGGTTAATGTGGTGATTCAGTGTGTTCTTGTCCCCCTGGTAATTCTGTCAGGACATGAAGGAAGCTTCAGGGAAGGCAGGAGTCCTGGGAATTCAGTGGGCATCCCCCAAGTTATGTTTGAAGATGACTTTAGTTTTCATAGAATCATTAAGACTGAAAAGGACCTTTGGGATCATGGAGTCCAACCATTAATCCTGCACCACCTTGTTCACCACTAATCTATAGCCCTAAAGTGTCTTTTGAACACTTCCAGCATCTGTGATTCTACCACTTTCCTGGGCAGCCTGTTCCAATGCCTGACCACACTTTCAGTGAAGAAAGTTAGATGCTTGCTAATATCTAATCTAAACCTTCCGTGGCCCAAATGGAGGGCATTTCCCGTTGTCTTATCACTTGTTACCTGGGAGAAGAGACCGACCCCCAGCTCAGTACAACCTCTTCTCAGCACTGCAGGGGTTGTTGTGACCCAAGAACAGGACCCAGCACTTAGGCTTGTTGAATCTCACACAGTTGGCTTTGGCCCATTGGTCCAGCCTGTCCTGATCCCTCTGCAGAGCCTTCCTGCCCTCGTAGGTCAGCACTCCCTTGTAGTTTGGTGTTGTCTGTAAACTGACAGAGGGAGCACTCAATCTCCTTGTCCAGATCATGGATAAAAGGTATTAAACAGAGCTGGCCCCAGCACTGAGCCCTGGGAACACCACCAGTGACCAGTCCCCAGCTGGATGTAACTCCATTCACCACCACTCTCTGGGCCTGGCCGTCAGCCAGATTTTTACCCCATGAACACTGTATCTGTCCAAACCATGGGCTGCTAGTTTCTCTAGAGAAATGCTCTGGGGAGACAGTGTCAAAGGATTTAGCAAAGCCTTTTCAACTGTATAACGTACAGGGCTCCTGAATGAGTCCAGATGGTGCTCCCAGGGCCTGCTTTTGAGATGTGGGATTCCCTGTGCAGGCACTTGCAGGGTAATGCTCTCTGCCAGTTAGGAATTGTCTTCTCTTGGGCAGGAAATTATTTTGAACGTTTAGGTCCTTCCATTTAATGCTTTTTTGAGTAGAGCTTAGTGTGACAATGAGGATCTGCTAATCCCTAGCAGAGTCCCCCAGTAAGTGGGACACATAATCACGATGATTACTGGGTCATTGCAGCAGAACAGCTGGCCTCGATGGCGTCTTCTGTTCGTGTTCAGCACAGATGAGGTTTCCACATCTCCAGTATCCTCATGATAAGGCTGCAAGCTTAGGGAATGGGATGGTTAGCAGTGTACATCTCACCAGCTCGCTAAACCTGCCTCTTGAGATGCTTCTCACCTTCTTAAATGAGGCTTGGTGAATTTTAGAACACTGATTTTAAAGGCCTTTTCCAATCTGTTAATGCTGATTTTCTTGGATTGATTCTCTGATGGGACTTGCTGTGGCTTTAGCAAGAAGGGAGATATACTCTCTGATTCAGTAGAAGAAAAAATGCCCCAAATCTAAGGAAACCAACACAATCCAAAAGATAATCTGCAAATGGTCACTTCTGTCAAATAAGCATCAGGTGGTAAGGGCCTATTTGGCTTATCAGACATAGAACCTCTTATCATGCACAGCCAGTTATGTAAGTCCTTTCACAGACTAGCTCAGTGCTGCGTGTGTCCAGTTGGATTGTCTCCAGGGCTCTCCTTGGAAGGCTATTTGTCTGACAAGCTTGCCTGGAAAGCTTTCTTCTCCTTGCCTAAAGGCCTTGATAGCCAATTTTTGCCCACTTAATCCTTGTGTTTGTGCATCTCTTTTGTCCTCCTTCCTTTTCCTGCCTCTGTGTTAATGTGTGGACACACAAAACCAGAGCGGATGTCAAGTGAGGTACAAAATGGGGGTTAAAATCTGAGAATCCAGGAGCAACTCTTTATTTCCTAAGTGTTTCTGGGGAGGGGACACAAAGAATTGCCACTTCTTGTTACTAAATAACTTAGTATCCTTCTTACTGGCTTTGTCTAGGCAGGTTTTGTGCTGTGACAATGGCTGAGACTCTCCAGAGAAGCTGCCTTAGCATTTGCCAAAGAGAAGTGTATGTTTGGAGTGCTTGTTTTCATTTTTATTTATGCCCTTTGGTCAAGTGCCATGAGAATCTCAGCAGTTTCAGAAACTTAAGCTTTTCATTCTGACTTGCAACCATTTTGAGGAAGCACAGAACAAAAAACATCAGCAACTGCAAATGTGAGGGATAAAAAAAAAGTGCCATCAGGATCCCCACCAGATGTGTTTAAGGTCTTTTTATAGGTGAGTGAAGGAGTAGAGAGCCTCCTGCTTCATCTTGGTAATTGACATGCAGGAAAAATGAACTGGAGCTATTTTGTATAGTGGCTTATGCATATGCCTTTTTGTACACTAGTGCAAAACACGTCAAAGTGAGATGAGAACTGAAACTTAAAACTGGACCGAAAGTTTAAATATCGGTTCTTTCCTGACATGTTAGTGAAAAAACTTGCTGCTTCTTGTTTTCTTCCAGACTCCCAGAGGCTTCAGTTCTCATTCTGTCAGGCCTTTTGGAGAGCCTGGGTCCCTTTTTATGAGTCTGTTGGATAGGCTTCCTTTGCCATGCTGGTGGGCTGCTGCTTGCCTGTTATGTCAGAGTCTGAATGATTGTGCAAATGATTTAGCCGGTAAGCAGAGATAACCTAAGTCATAGTTTAAGATAAGGATGATTGTCTTTCCTTTCCTGGTAGTGTACTTCTACTTCCCACAGGGTTGTCTTCTTTTTTCCTGTCTTTGCCATGGATTTCTATCCACAAAGTCTCATAGAAAGATTGCCTTTTCCTGGATAAGTGTGATTTGCTCCTTTTTGGCTGGACAGTCTGAAAGGGATGCTAAGTCTCCAGGGGAAGGGTGTGCACTTCTTTCATCTCTGTCCCTCTTGGAAGATGTGTAGGCACAGTCATCCCCACACTTGGCCCAGCCCCAGGGCTGACTGACTTTTCTTCATCCATGAAGTGAAGCTGAGATCTTTCTTTGGCTGCAGCTGGCCTCCATGGACACGTGAGACAATGCAGCAGCTGCTGCTGGATGGGCTGTCGTTCAGGTTGCTGCAGGGTAAGGGAAGTCCTCTGTGGGCTGGGTTGTTCTGTCCATCAGCTGCCAAGCATCAGCTTCAGGCAAGTGGCTCTTCAGCTCTGACTAAGAAGCACCCATCACTCAGCAATGGTACCAACTCCTTTTCAGCTGAAGGAAAAAAAGCCAGAGAGGAAATAACTTGGAGCTGCATATATTAGTGGTCTGAAGTGTTTCTGGATCAGAGGAGACAAAATAAACTTTCTGCATGAGCTTGGATGTGTGGTGCTCGGCTCCCTCACCATGCTCTGACAGCAGTGTGATATGAAGGCATTTGACACCTTTCAGTATTGGCATCAGGAAGAGACTCAGTCCTCTTAACACCTCCTAGCAGTTGGGTAAGTAATTTCCTGAGAGCAGAGGAAGGAATGTTGTCCTCCCTTCTCCCTGGCAGGCTTTGGGAGGTGAATTCCTTTGTTTTGGAAACAAATTTGATCTGAGAACATTCTTTTCTGTAACAAAAATAGACTAAGTGGTACAGTCTCTCGACCTGATGTGAAGACTGAACACTTAAGGAGGAGCCTTTGGTGTCAGGCAATAGATGATTTTATACATGGATGCTACACTATCTGCTCTGAGTAACAGCCCTGGTGTCAGTTATGTACTGAGGTCCCAAGAGCTGAAAATGTACAAGTGTGAGTGGTTATGGATTTCTTCTTTACTCTTCTGCTGTTCTGGTTCAGTAAAATGTATTAGATGGACCTGTTTATGTTAAGAAACAGAGCCCAAGCAGCTCTGCTCTCCACTTTCACCTGCTTTTTTCCTCCTTCCTGCCCATATGTGGTGCTTGGTCTAGGTGGCTCAAGTGGATAGAACCTTTGCTTAAGATGTGTGCCAACCTCCTGGATAGACAATCACAATGTTCCCTGACAATATTCCTGACTCATGGAAGCATCGTTGTTCTGCTGAACTCACAGGTTTTTAGGTTGTCTTTTCTGTCTGCAGGAGTACTGAGCACTCACCAGTCACCAAGAACCTGCTTTTGGCTTTTTTTATAAGGGAAATAACAATTGAAAAAGCAGCGAATTATGTCCGATGTGAACAAGTCCCTTTATTTTCCTTTCTACCCCTGCCACAGCTGTATGGATGTATTAAGGACTTTCCTAACCTTAGTTCACTTAGATGGAATGGTGCTGATGTATTATAAAGTAATGGTTGTGTAAAATCCAGTAGAAATGAAATTGTCCCTTTAGTTCTACTTTTTCTTTTGTTAAGCAAATGGATGTGTATTTATGGATTATCTTCCCAGAAGACACTAAGAAGTTAATACACACAAAGCATGTTGCAAATTGCATTTAAATAGCTATTGCCTTATTTTGCCACACTTGAGTGGGAAATCATGCTGCAGAGAGGAATTATGGCTGCGTGATAAATCTCAAAAGAAGTACAGATGAGGCGTCCTTGTAATGAGAGACGATAATTAGCAACTGCTTTGTTTGGGATGGTGCTGTGGTGTGTTTGGATGCAGCAATTGTGTAGGTGTGGTGAGAAAGCAGAGGAGGGCCAGGAGTAAGGAAACCCGCTCTTGAATCACCGTTTTCAATCTCAGCCGATTTAATATTGCACAATGCGAGCATAGTCCAGCAGAAGCACTGCCAAGAGATAAAATGCTGGATTTTACTCTTCCTCCTGCACCTCTCTGCTCTCCCAGCATCCCCTCTGCTGTTCTCTGCAGAACTCTTTCTCTGAGATGATTGGTATGTTGTCAAATGTTTTTGTCCCTTTTTTTTAGTGGTGAAGTTTTCCTTGCTGTGAAATTAAAGATCCTGCCTTATTCCCTTCTTCTTGCTGTGTGAGTTTTAATTAATGTTTTTGCAAAGCAAGTTAAGTTCCTTGAATAGCAGTGTGGTTTTGGCAGTGATTCAGTCTCCTGGAGAAAAGCATATGCCTTGGAGTCTAGGAAAAAAAATAATCTAACAGGTTTTTAGGATTAGAAATAGACAGGTAAAAAACCCCAGACTTCTTGGGGTAAAAAACCCTGCTTTTCTTTAACTCACGTAATCTGAAACTTTAGTCTCATAAAAGCTTTTTTTTTTTGTTTTAGTCACTGGAGTCCATTGTCTTTCTTCCTGAAGGTGGGAGTCATCCCAATTGAAATCTTAGGAACAATGTTCATATTGCACTAGTTTATTTCCAAAACAATATTTCCTTACACAGCCTTCCCATTCTTTATTCTCATGATAGAAATTAAAAGGAAACCTTGAAACATGTCAGCTGGTCTCTTAAAAGATGGGGCACATCCTTTTTTTAAGCAGTTAAAGGAATGGAAACCACAAAGCCTTCTGGATTGCTCTCAGTCCACAGCAGGGTAAAGATCCTGAGTGTGTCCTGTATAAACTATGCCAGGTCAGTCTGACTGGGAGAGCCCTTTTTCCCAGTCTCCATTATTAATGCTTTGAAGCAGGTCTCTGTCTCAGGTTGTTACCACAGTGCTGAGATGTAAATCGGCAGCAGGACTAACCTGGTGAAGAGGTCACCCACTTCTCAGTGTTGGCCCAAACATGAAAAGGTGTTTGCAGTGTTTTTTGCCATGGTTGACTTGCTTACAAAATACACTTATGGCAACCAGTGTTAGGAATGTTAGGAGTCACATCTGTGCCTCCTCTGAAATGGTTAGCTTCCTTGTGGGAACAGCTCTGCATTTTCCACACACTTGCTTTTAAAAGTGTCCATGAAGCAGCTTGAGGACATCTGGGAGGCTGGGTAACTGGTGCTTCTGGAAATTGCAGGGAAGCCATTTGGGATGAAAAGCTGCTTGTCACAAAGTGTTTACTTGCTGGTGAAGCTGCCTTGTACCAAGCACACACACTAGAGCTCCTTCTTTAGAGAGCCCAAGGAATTTTGTGTCCTGTGTCTTCTCATTTAATTTCCAGGGATGGTGATGCCATCTTTTTTTGTGCTAGGCACTGCTGTGGATTGTTTGATTTAATCCACTCTGCCATTCTGGAGGCAAAATCCTTGAAACTTCTGATGGGAAGTATGGTCTGTATTCCTGGAGAGCCCTTGGATAGGTAGTGTGGTAGACTGCAGGGTGGACTGCTTGCCTACATACACAGAGGTGACAGCTACCAACATGTGTGTCTCTGAGGAGAAGCCCAGCAGTGCAGCTCCTGCTGAACTCGGCAGTGACCGAGGGGTGGATGCTCTAGTGGGATTCAGCAGCTGTGGGGCAGCCAGGTGTATGGTCCCAAAGAGCCTGCCCAAGTTCAGTATCTTGGGAACTGTTTGGTCCCTGGTTTTGGCCAAAGCAGATGGCAAAGATGTGCTTGCATTGGCACAGACAAACTGCAAGCAAGTATCTCCACCTTGTTTTTCCAGAGCAGCCAAAGTGCTGTAAGACTGGCTGGCGCTTGGGATTCTGGATAAGCTCTCCTCTGGCCTTCTCATTATTGATTTTAAGCATGTGTTACCATATCAACGTTATTTGTAGTCATCTTATTTTTTTCCCCTGTCAAAAGGCAGCCTGTCTATGTGCTGGTATTGTGAGATGACAGAAGCTTTTCCTTTTATGAATCTGTCTCTTTGACTGACCCACAGAGCAGCAAAGGGAAAGCTAGCCCTGTGCTTTTTGAGGCTCAGCAACATATTTTTCCATCAAAGCTGGCATCAGTTGCTGTGAACTCAAAGGCAGGTTTGCCAAAAAGGTGAAAGTATCTTGCACTCTTGTGCACAAGAAATACCAGATCCAAAAGGTGTTTTTCTCCAGTAGCCCTCTAATTATTTTTGTCAAGCCTGAGCTGCATCTGGACAATCTGGGGTTTGAGGGAGCTGAGTCCACAGGAGATTGCTCTCTGTTGCTGATGGAGAGAAAGAGGGTCCCCAGAAGATGACTCAGAGCAGAGGATGGCTCTGCATCCTCTCCGTTCACTGCTTATCGAAAAGGCTCATTTCCCTTGACAAAAGTCAGCCTTTCTGAATACCCACTGTTCTTGCAGGGTTTCTAACAGCTTTCACCAGGATTTTAGTGTGTGGCTTGGAGTGCTTTGCTTCGTGATAGTAGATTGATCTGTCAGATTCCCGCTGAACACTGTCCAAGGCAGAGCAGAGAGGGCAGGAGAGGGAGCATCCCCTCCTGGGTGGGGGGTGATGATCCTGAGCAGTGATGTGCTCACACAGGCATTGTAAATCCTGAGTATTGGGTTGGTCGGTGCCAGGAATGCTGGCAGGATGCTGATGGATAGCACCCGGTGGGATTGTCTCATTCTTCATCAAGTGCTGGCTCTCTGCCAAGAGTTGTTCTGAAAAATAATCAGAGAGAAGGGGAAAGAAGTTATGGTTCCTGCTGTGAAGTCAGCAAGAGCCAGCTGTTGACAGAAGTGAGAGTGGAATGGGGTCTGTAGGGTTTTGACTTCCTTTACCATAACTTGCTGGATGCTGATATTATTTTTATCAGATCTGGCCTTGCAGAGTCAGGAAGACAGATCATCAAGAGAGAAAGAGAAATTGAAATAAATGAGGTGTCTGGCACGTTTGATTTTTTTAAAGTGGGCTTGTGTGCAATGGGGAGATGGTTGGCTGAGGCAAGGGGTGTGATGTGGTACAGTGCAGACCCTGTTCTGCAGGTGTTATTGGAGGGGCAGACCCGGGATCTGATCACGTTTGCATCAGGTCTAACCCCACAGTTGGCCATCAGCCTCGCTCCGTGCCCAGGGACAGGCACAGAGGGCAAGGAACCAAAGCAGAGGGTGGCCTGCTGACCTTGGAGGAAAGAGGGAACATGAGTGAGCTGCTGCTGCTGACTCCCAGCAGGGTGGGAATTAATTTATTAGATTCATCCCAATGAAAAAAAAAAAACAAACCAAAAAGCCAAACAGCTGGACATCCTAGAAGGGTTTGTTTAAATGATACTGGTTTTTATTAGCCCTAAACATTTGCAACCCTCCCCACCCCAAAATGTAAAGGGAAAAGAAAGCATTTCTCAGTGAACAACATGTTTTGTTTCTATTTTGGACATTGTCTAAATAAGAAATGTAGAAAATGAGCTAGATTCAGTAGTAGTTACACTTCTCCCAGGAGTGGAATAGAAAAAAGAAGCTATTAAGATGTTCCTTCTTGTTCCCACCAGCCTGGGATGCTGAAGGCTGGTCAATGCAATTCCTTGTATTTTTCCTATGGAGCTTAAAAAAGTGCAGTGTGGGGCTGGCAATGTTATTTGCAAATCTGGCTTGAAATAACTGAAGAGTTTCAACTGAAACAAACACTTTTTCCTCTCCAGGCATTTTAGATATGTTACTGCTTCCTCTCCAGGCATTTTAGATTTGTTACTGCAAACTATCAGTAGGGCACATATAATAGGTAAGCTTGTGTAATAAAAGAGGAAAACCAAATGAAGGAGGCAAAGAATCAGCTCCTGTTCTCTTGGGGAATTTCTGGGAGTTGCTGGTACTTCCCTCAGAAGCAAAAGTTACCTTTTGAGTTGCAGCAGAATGGGGTCAGTTCAGCACTTTCCTGGGAAAATATGAATTTAAACCTGAGCTCACAAACCTGAGTATTTGCCTGCTGTGGTCAGTGGATCTCAGAGTGGTCACAGGGCTCACTGTTGCTCTCTGGTCCCTCTCTCTATTTTGCTCATTTGTGTAAGGTATTCCTTAATCCATGTTTGCAAAAGCAGTAACCTTCTTTCCCCCTCTGTATTCTTCTTTCCTCCCCCTTCCCATCTCTACACTAAATGCTTGAGAATAAATTGGTAACTCTGCTTCATGGGGTACCTACAGCACTCATGGCTGACCTTCAGAAGTTTTCCTTTTTTTCCCCTTTCAATATGTTTGTAAGGAAGCCAAATCATTTAAACCAGCTGGAAGATCCCTGAACTGCAACAGTTCTATAATGTTCTATAATCGTTTCCCTCCCAGCTTATAAAACTGGCTCTCTGTAGTTTACTGCCAGGCCCTTTCATTGCAGAGTGAAATAATAAAGGTCTCTGAGGACTGTGCGCTTCTCAACTCTCCAAGAGATCGATCGGATCAATTTGCCTCTGTGTGTTTCGATGTCTCTGTCCTAATTCTGGAGACAGCTGCTCTGGTGTGCTGTCAGGTGGCTGTTTGCAAAGGGAGGGACTCCTGGATCTTCTCAGGGCTCTAAAACAAGATCATTAGAGTTAAAAAACCCTCAGTAACCAAAAAAGGGGTATATTGCTCTGTAATAGGTACTGCTGGGTTGGGCAGAGTTTTCCTTTGTCCCTGAGGTGAGCAGCCCATGAGGTAACACAGCACGTATGGTTTGGGCAAGAGTTTAAACTCGTGCAGACAATTTATAGTGATTTTTGTAATGCGAGTTTTATTAAGTTGCCGGAAGCACAAAATGTTCGTCAAGGCTTTGCCTTGTTTCCCTCCATCCATCCTGTAAAATCCGTTTGTCTCTGGCCCTTGTGAAAAGTGCCCTTTTGTGTCTTCTCCATCATAGCCCTGAGCTATCAATGGGAGGAAACGAAACTGAAGCAGACAAAATAGCTTTGCTCAAGTAAAGTGCACTTGGGTGAGCCGGTGCTTTCTGGAGGAAGCTTTGACAGGCAGCAGCCACTTACCTAAACTCCACTCCTCTCCACTGCTTCTCTGGTCCTCAGAAAACACTGCAGCAACTTCTTGCCCTGAGACATATTTTGGAAAAAGGCCCTTTTGCCTGAGTATAAATAATACATATACATGTAACCTGTAAGTTTTTTCAATGACTTACAAACAACAGTCTGTATTGACACTTCCCATTTTTTAATTATGTTTTTAAAATCTTACCTTTGTTTTTACTCCCCAGTTTAGCTTCCTATGATTTGTTTTTGTTTGGCTTGTAGGTATATTGGATGCTTTATTTGTTTAATTGCATTTTAACCACAGGAGTGTATGTGATTGGCACCTGGAATAAGTCTTTATTTCTCTAGGAATGTTTGTGGAATAACAATTCTGATGGCTGCTTTATGGATGTTACATTTAATCAATAACTCAAATACAGAAATAACAGCAGCTCTCTGTCTTCACTCTTGGCTGGCATTATCAACCATGCTGACTGGTATTTTTGTCTTAGTTATTTAACAAGGGCTATTTTTTTTTTTTTTTTTTAAAGATTGGATCAAACATATGCAGTGCAAATATTAAAGGAGAACAAGAAAAGAAAAAAAATCTCTTAATTTAATGCAAATACCTATTTCCTGTGAGTAAATCAGGCACGAGTGTCTGGACTGGTTTGGTTGCAGCACTGGGAGGTAACAAGCCTTGAACAAAGTTCCCAGTGTGTTTTCCCTCTAGCCAGGTGGGTGATGTGCTTCTAGCACGGGGTGCCTGGGGCAGAGGCTCTCAGTCAGCTGGGAGGGTGTGGTTACTCACTGTCTGCTCCAGCCCCATCCTGTGGGAGGCTGGGGGGGGTTACAGGCTGTGGCAAAATCCCCAAGGCAGAAGCTTGCTTGTATTTTTGGCTGAGCGCAGTATTCCATAAACTTTCGTGAGAAACTGTGCAGGATCTTTCATGCTTGCCAGGCTTTTAAATTTCAGAATTTAAGCCCACTTCTGTGGAGATGGAGACTACAAAATCGTGTTGTTTTCTTGCTACTGCTTATTTTTTGGAAGTTGCCAATGCAGTTCAAAGTGAATATATCTTAGTGACTTCAAGAAGACTGGAACATTTGTGGTTTTATTTTTCTGGCAATAGATGAGACTGAATCGTGGTCAAAATAGGATAAAATGTAATTATTTTTTATAATTCTGCCAAGTTTCAGAATTATTTTTTTATTGATGTGCTTTTTGGCTTTTACCATTTATTATCTGTTTAGATGAGATATAAAGAATAGCTTTGCAGAGGAAATCCATTTAAAGTAGGCCACTAATCTTTACTGGCTATTGCAGATTTTAATTTTTATTTTTCACAGATGAGCCCTATCATAAGTGAACCACAAATGTATGTGATGAAAGAACCAGTCCATTTTTAATTCGAAGATTTTAAGGATTTGTAGATGTTTGTATGGAAAAGCAACAGAGATAAAAGTTGTTGGAAGAACAGTGTTTGGTATTTCGTGCCAACAGTAATAGCACAGGCACAATTTACTTACAGGGCTGCTGACAAAAGAAGTAATTGGCTGCCAATTTTTGAATTGTTTTCTTTCAGATTCTCTCTGTGTTGCAGTATAACTTTGGCATTGAGCTGCATTTGATTGCAAACATCAAAAAGTTTCTCTGAAGAGATAACAGCTCTGAAGAATGTATTTTGATTCTTCACTGTATTGCTAACAGACTCATGTCATTCATATTTAAAAAGAACAAGCTATTTTTGAGGATGTTAAAAATAGCAGACTTTTTCCTAAGAGAAAAGAGTGAGGAAGGTTGGAGTTTTTTACCATTTATTTTGTATTTGGAGATGGCTTTGGCATATTTACGGATTGCTTTATTTAATCTGACAGAAGCAAAGGGACAGGGTAGATAAAATGTCAGATTAGGAGCTTTCCGGAAAGGAAATACCTTCTTCCTGAAGTATTTAGTACTGACATGCAGTTAGCTGTGTTTTAAGTAGCTGAAGGGTGGGAAAAGTTTTTGGAAAAGGGACTAATCTTCCCATACACACTTTGTTTTACTGTTCTGAAGGTCCACATCCCCCCTCCCCCATCAAAGCAGTGTGATGGCTGCTCCTCTTTTCATCCTGTTATCTCAAAGCCATGAATTCAAATTGTGGATGCCTGATTTTTCCCCCCTCCTCAATTAAGTGCAAAATGTGGATTTAAATTGAATTTTACAAGTAGTTTCAGATCACAAGTACATTATATAAGAATTTAAAAAATAATCCAGCGAAATAGGTTTTGAAATAAAGCAATACTCTTCAGGCTACATTTACCAGTGGTTCAGGTGATCTCCCTGCATTTCTTTGCAAATTGTGCCCATATTTCCTTCTGAAACCAGACTTTTGCTTACCACTTCTACTTGATTTACCAGAAATGCTCACAACTAAAACATTATGTGCCTCTCGAAGTATTTCCAAAAAGTTTTTTGGGGGGATCATCCAACGCCAAATGATGACTTACAAAATATAATTCAGTTGAGCAAATACATTTAAGAAAAAACCCAACAATCCACAACTGAGCATTTGCCCTGATTGAGAGCAGCTTTGCCTGTAAAAGTTTTCTTTCTTCCCCTCCTTCCTCAAGTCAAACTCTGTACCAGTAAAATGTTTTAAATTCCTTTAAAAAGTTGTTTCGGGTTTGAGATTGGGACCAGCTGACTCTTACCTACTCCTATGCTTTTCATCAGTGCCTATCCCCTTTTTAGAGATGATGCATAGAATAGAAGGGAGGATTACCAAAAACAGTGACAGTCTCACAGATATTGATTTCTGTGCCCTTTCGCTGCATTTTTTTTTTATTTGTTGGTTGTTTTCCTTTTAAAAGTTTGCTTATTGGCATCCTTGTCAAAGACAACAGCAAAAAGTTAGATCCTTAATTCCCTAATTTGGCATATATAAGGTTAAAGCCAGCATGGTTCCTTCTGTAAATTGAGACTAGCTGGACCAGTGTGTGTTTAGTGACATGAAACCCTTTACAGAGAGCATCAAAGCAAGGCAGCAGGCTTCCACATCTTTTATGGCTTGTTTGTAAATTTTTACTGGGACACTTGATTCCCAGGGACACCTCAATAATTTACACTCAGGATAACAGAACCTTGTGCATGAGAGGAGGATAACCTGCTTCTTTCTTCACATAAAAGCTGTCAGGTAAGGTAGTTTTTTGTGATTAGGGAGTGTTTTAGATACCATGCAGACCTCGTGCTCCCTGCCTGTGCAAGCAGTCTGGCCATGCAGAGTGAGTGTGGTCCATGAATGTGGTGCTGGATCATGGGGATGGCTATATTCCAGTGCTGCCAGGGCTTCCCTGTGCAGCCACAAAGGCAGCAGTGAGTCTGCAGGAGTCCTCTGTGGTTTTGGGTTCATCTGCTCCTGCTAGGCTGGTTCATGGAAAGCACAGCTGCTTTTGCAAGTGGAGCTGCTCTGGGGAAAGCAGGGGTTTTTCTGCTTCCTGTGCTTCAGTCCAGCTCCTGAGTGCTCACTGAGGACACCTGAATGGAGCTCCAGTGGCAGCAGAATTTTTGGATACTGCCACTGGATCTCTGACAGCATCAGAGGTCTGAATATTGCCATATATCGTTTCCTGGCTCATCTCTTTTCCCATCCCTTTCCTCTTTGTGCCTGCCTTCCTTTCTTCCTCCTTTATCCCCTCTCTACCATGTAACACATACTCACAGAGCCTCTTCAGACATATTTTCAGCCCTCTGCAGTCCAAGCAAATGCTCTCCAGGCTGGATACAGGCATTGCAGGAGAGAGAGTATCCTATCTCAATGGCTCTGCAGGAGCAGTGCAAGGAGAGTCTGATGCTGTTCCTTCTAGAAGATGTTTGGTAGGGTTGGAGACCCTGGGGAATTGCTGCAGATCTCTAGTGAGCATTGCAAATAGAGATCTTTTCCCAATGGCTTGTCAACGTGCCCACAAACAGTCAGTTGTCACTGAAACCAAAACCAGCAGCATTTCTGCAGTCCCTCTAATAAACAACAAATCCCTGCTCCAAACTGTGGAACCACTGAGTTTTCCCAATAAAGTGGCTTCAGAACTTTGTCAACATGGGCAAATCTCTCTCTTTGCTTTTTTCAGGGAAAGCCGAACTGTTTTACCTGATACTTTCAAGAAAGAAAACAGTTTGAGCTTAACGTAAACTTCTAGAAGAGAAAATTTCAGCCTCAATGGATAAAGCTTGTCAAAAGCACAAGCAGCTGTAAACAGGGATTTGTAACTGAATGTGGGGAGCAGGCAAAGCTGCTATCAGTGCTGCTTATAGTGCAGTTACTTGAAATATGTCTATAGGAGCCCTTCACTGGGCTAGGACAGGGAAAAATGAGCCTGTGCCTCAGGTGTGTGCAATACAGAGGAAATAAAATGGCTGAAATCAATGGAAGCTTTAAACTGCAGGCATGGTGCTTTGGTTTCCCGAGATCTGGAGGATCTGGTGGCCATACTTTGATGAGGTCTTATTTTTCCTGTTAGCCCTCCTCCACTTTGTCTCCTCCTCGCATCAGTGGAATGTCTGGTATGAAGAGAAACCCTTTTTCATGTTCTTGGTCACATCTTTGATCTGTTAAGTGCTTTTTGCTACTTTTCTTTTTTGTCTTTCTATTCCTGATCCCTTACTGTGCCTCTCTCTCTCCTCCTCTTCCTATTCCTCCCAGTTTTCTTCCTCTACTTTCATCCCACACAGAATGAAGTATGTACTGCCTAAGAGAATAAGGAAAAGCCATGGGTTGGATCACCTTCTCTGGTGTATATGCCCTGCCCTTGCTTTCCCCAAAAATCCAATAAACAGCAAGAATTCCAAATGTGGTCACAACTGAAAATGTACGCAAAGAATATATGACTTTATCAGTGAAAATGAGTTAAAACAGTTGTGACTTTCATAAAACCTCTGCATGGCTCCCAAAGGAGTCTGTAAAACCGCTCCTGTCTGTGTGTTTATGCATCTAGGTCTGCGTGGGTAGTGGTAGCTGGGGTTAAGGCTCTCCGGGGAGATAAGGAGCAAGGATGCCACACATGCTGTGGGGAAGGTCAGGACTGCTCATAAAGAAGGAAGCAGAAGGGCTTTTCTTCTCCCTTGAGAAACCTGCAGCTATGACTGGTATTTTATTTCCCTGAATTGACATGTACTTTAAGTGAGTTAAATATCCAGATGTGCTAGAGTTTATTGATTTATTTTTTTTTAAAATTCAGTTCTTTTTACTCCATGATAGATTTTCGTTCTTGTTTTCTCCCTGGAATATTGCATACACACACCTTTCCTTCAAGGGCTGTCCTCAAGGAGGACTACAGGCTGAGCTAGGTGGAAAAGATACTTCTCCAATATAAGATGCAGCAATCTGGACTGGTGATAAAGAAGTCCTCTTTAAATAGGAAAGGTAAGGTGGTCTCTATAGACAGAATATGACTCTTGTAAAACTTGCTTTTTCTCAGCAGTGGCGTCTGTCAAGCTGATGTGGGATTAGGTGTGCATCTATCAATGACCTAAAGCTTTGACATGCACTTAAAATAGCCCCTTCTAAGTTTAAAAATGTTCTTGATTAGAGGTGTCTTACTGTTATCAATAATTAAAAATAAGAGAACAGCCTTGCTTTTATATTCATCCTTCCAGTATCTTCCTGTAGTATTAGGGGTTTGAAAGTGCTCTTTTGAAACTCTGGTGGTTGCTGGGAGCTGGATCTGTTTCCTAAGAAAAACATAAATGAGAGCAATGATCCTCTGTTGATATACCAACACTTGTTGTGCTGCATACTTACCTTTTGTCTTTTAGACATTCCTGATGGAGAGTCCATCATAGATCTTAATTGTTTATTCACTTCCCTTGAGAAAGCCTTCAAAGAGAGCACAGCTCATGTTTTATGCCAAAGCTGAGTCAGCTGCAGTGGGGGATAAACCTGTTTCCAATAGTGGTCTGCAATAGCTCACAGAGCCGTGGCAGTGAACAGCAGCTGAGGAGCTGCCCCAACTCTTCATAAGCTGTGCCTCCAATGACACAGGCAAATTAGAAAAGCTGCTTCCTTCTTAGAGAAGTTTGTTTCGATTAACCCAGAGTCCATCTGGTACCAGCAAAGTGTATGTTCCTGTAAACTGCACCATACTGAATTTTACTGGGCCACCTACCCTGCTGTCTTCACATACAAAACCTTGGAGTGCCCTGATGATGTAACTGATTCCAGGATGAGCTGTGCTTTTCAGGAAGCTGGGACTGCCAAATATCTGTCTTGGCCTCTGCTCGAACTGTGTGAGAGAAGTCTCTGCATTATTAAACTTCTTTTGGATTTATTGTTTGTTGTGATTGTTGCTTTGGGAAGTATTCCTGAAAGGCTTTTAAAAGATAGCAAGCAGGCAATTACATGCTGGGTTGCTTTGTGGGAAAGCTGGCACAAAGCAGAAGTGGAACCTCTGCCCAAATGGGCTCTTTTTGCACTTGTGTAGTGAACCCGATGAGCTGGATTTTCTCCTCTAATTTTATAATTTTCTTAGGAAAATCTGGAAGACCCACACCTTGAAATGTTCACATACTCTGGAGGTAGCATACTGCTGTGTGGTGCTACCATCAACACATTTTCTCTAACTTCATCCCGCACCCGCTCTCATGTGGGAGTGAATGCGTGTGTGTGTTTTGGCATGTTTTTGGTACCACAGTTGTGCTGGTTGGGGTGGAGCAGGTGAGAGGGAGTGGTTCCCATGAGGAGAGGGATGTTTGGCAGCCTGGAGAGGTTGGCAAATGTGTGGAAATCTGACCTGTAAATGACTTTTTCCATGACAGTTGTTAAAAAGCGGTATAAAACAGTTTAACTGTTAAAACAGCGATTTCTTTGCTTCTCCTAGCTAAAGACAAAATTAAGAGCTTTAGCTGATCTTAAGGTTGTCTGAACAAAGTTCATTGTAGCCTTAGATGTGTTTGCAAGCTGAGATTTTACATGGAAAAAGCTCCTGCATTTTACATGCTGTGTGTCAGTGACATTCCTCATCCAGGTCCCGTTTGCAGTTCTTTTGGTTTAATGCACAAACTGTGCATTGTTCTTTCACCTGCACCAGATGTGAGATGTTGTACTAGTTACCTTCCCTAATACAAGTAATAGCCCTGTGAGGTGCTCTGGAAAACCCGTGGTTCTTCTAAAGCTTTGAGGCATTGAGTGTGACCTGTCCATTGATGCCACTCCTTGATCTTATGGGTGGAGAGCAGGATTGCTGAGCAATGAACCATGTTATCTTTTGTGGTTTCCAGACAGGCTTCAGGACTGTAGCTTTCCCAAAATGGAAAAGTTTCACTTTTTGGTTGAACTGTTCATTGCCTGACCATGGGTGGCTTTTCTGGAGGAGAGCAAACACATGGCCTAGGGATGATGGCCACCTCACAATTTTTAGGTCTCTGGTTTGAGGTGATGCTGTTTCTCAAGGATGAAGTTGGCAGACTTCTTGACACTGATAAAAGTGCTCCTCTGTCTGTAATTGAAGCCTTGGAGAAAGAGCTGAACTGTTCTCGTTGATCTCTTCCCAGAATATTTGCACCTAAAGCAAATATTTGTAATGGAAAATTCCTGTCCAAAATGTTGCAGAGAGTTAAAAGTAAAAGCAAGTGAAAACAGGTTCTTGAAAAGAGTTAGACAATGTAATGAATAGAGGGCTCTCCTCTCTCCACACACTAAAATGTAAACAAAGTGCAACCAAACAGTTCCTGCTGCAAGTCACGAGGGAGTTGAGTTTCATAAACGGTTCCAGTAGAGGACAAAAGCCTGGGGTTTGGTCCAGATGCTGTTAAAGTCAGTGAGAGGCTTTCCCTTTGGTTCCGGTGGGCTTTGGAGCAGGGCCATGGTGAGCACTTGAAGGCCAACCTGACCTTTCACAGGGAGACAAAGCTGAAGGGTTAGTTTCATCTCCCTTGTACTTGTTGGAGCCTGATTAAAATCAGTGGGAACTCAAGAAACTTTGCACTTTGAGCCACTCAGCCCTTGAAGACTAGTCTGACATTTAAGTCAGGTTTGGTGTTTAAATGTCAACATTTGACAATAAGTAGACACCAAAGACTGAAAGTCATCTGGCTTGCTTTACACTGTGGGGTTTAGTTCCTTAGTTTTAGGCATGGCACTTAGAGAAAGTTTTCTGAAGAGCCAGTCCTTTGTACAGAGCATCCAGATGTACTTCTTTCATCTTGGTAAATGCTGCCTCTGTTTCTTGCTGGCTTTGCCCTGGTGCTTTTTTCTGCAGCGTAATCTTTTCTTCATCTCGCCATGGTGACCAGGCTTGCAAACTTCCTACTATAGAAAACTTGAACAAACCCCCAGATATTAAAGACTCTTGGCTGCATTAGGAAGTGCTTCAGTCTTGTTTTTTCAAAGACTTGAAGGGTGGAAGCAATCCACCTGTCTGAAGATAGCCTGTCTTAAGGAATTTGGAGAAGAAATAAGATGTGTTTTTATATGCTCGATGTTCACAGGAGAAACTTATGAGGGTGTCATGCTTGGAAAGGTAACTTGCCTGAAGGTGTTGCAATACAAACTGCAGTTTTTGTAAGTCATTTAAATAGAGTATCCTGATGCTGATTGTATGTTATACAGAAGAACCTGCAAATGTTTTCTTTCTGAATTTATTTTGTTTACTTGATATTTATAACTTCTTAAAAGAAGTTGTCATTTTTTCAATCGTTTTTTACCTACTACATGCTTAAAATATTCCTGTTGTCTGTTCTGTATTTCTTTTTGTCACTGCTTTATTACAGTGATGGAGCATCTGTAAGGTTCAATAGAAATAGAATTACCATGAAATTAATGTCATGGATATGGCACTATTTGTTATATTAAGAAAGTTCCTTAGACTTTGGCAAGTGCTTCTACTCTGTATTAAAATAAATGCATAGTTTTGGCTCCAAATACAGTTTCATTTTACTCATTGAGAAACAGGAAGGATTTTATGAACATTCCTACAACAGTAAGCCACCTGTGTGTTTGTCTCTGTGCAATTAATTATCATAGCACTTTGTCAGCAGACTTGTGATGAAACTTAAGCGTGCAGAATATGCTCCAAAAATGCTTAGAATCAGTTCTGATAGGTAGTTATTCTCCTCTCCAGAGACTGAGCAGAGAGCCAGGAACAAGGAGTTTTTGCATTTTAATCAAGGTCTAAAATTGAATTGCTCTGTTTGGGTGACCTTTTAAAAATGTGTCTCCCTGTAGTCTTCTGGGAGTCTGAAGACAGCAATCTCACTGAGACACACGTGGGATTTTTCTGAGGATTAAGGAGTTAATTGAAGATTTAAAAAAAGACAAACCAACAAACACACTAAAACCAGATTTTAATGGCAAAACTGTGATATATTATAGTGTGTATTACTTGAACTAGTCTCAATATTTTACTTACGTGGAAAGACCCTTGAAGAGTACGAGTGATGTCATTATTACTGCATTTAAGGTGGTTAAATCAATGTACACATTTTTCTCCATTTGAAAAATGAGGTAGCATTCCAAAGTACTTCAGCATACGTTTGTTTCCTTATATTTCAGCTACCTGACTGCAAATAACAACCAGAATTTCTTGTATACTGCAAGGCCTTTTTTGAAGAGAGCTGCTTTGGTGATAAGCTACGTAAGTATGAATGGACTTGACCATGTATTTCTGTGTATTTGATGAGAATGAACAACTCATAGTGGTATCCCAAAAGACTCAGAAATCTCAGATGGTAGTTCTTAATACAAAGTTAGGCTTGGAAATTAGTCTAGAAAACTTCAGCTGGGCAGAAACAAGAATATTACTGTGTTTTCAGTTCAAACCTTCTTTTGATTTATAGTGGTTGCCCTTGCAACCCTGTAATCATCTGCAGGTCTTCCCTGCCCTTAATACAGGGGACTCTGTGGCACTGGGCTGCCTTGTCAGTGACATGCTGTTAATGACAATGCAGGGCTCAGTAGGAGTCGTGAGAAAAACTCTGCCTTGATGTGCTGCATGCAGGACTCAACATGTTGCAGAGGAAAAAACAAGCACTTCTGTGGGAATGTTCTGGGTGTGCAGCTCCCTGTGCTGCCCAGGACCCAGATCCCCTTGCTTGTCCTTTGACAAGTGATGACCAGAAAGATGAAGGAGTGGCAGCTGGCAGAAATCCTTCCAGGAATTAGGATTGTGCATCATGAGAAGTACTGATGGAGTTTGTCCTTACACCTGTGTCAGCATGGATAAATAACAGCTTTTAAGACACCAGCCATGATTTTCCCCTCTGAGTTTAGGTAGAGGTCAATAGCGAAATTCTGCAGTCTACGCTGCAGCAGAGTGACGGATCCGTCCTTCAGGATGCCGCCTTTGTGGTGGGCACTGAGATGTAGTGGTTGCTGTGAGTAGTGCAGGCATGGATGAGGACACACAGCCTCACAGTGTGCTGTCTGTCTGTCTGTCTGTTGTGTGCTGTCTGTGCTGGGCCTTGGCAGGTTTGTCGCTCTGCGTAAGGTGGCAATCCTGAATTTTACCTAAACTGCTGAGCTGACTTGCTTTGCACAGCGCAGAGAGCTATCACAACAAAACATTTGCTGGAGGCCTTGGTTCTTCTTAGTAGTGCATTGCTAACTGGGATGTTCTTCTTTGAAGGTGATCCTTGTGTTGTATTTCCGCCTCTGGATAATGGGAGGTTCCATGCCGATGTTTTCAGAGCAGGACAATCCAGCCTCATTCTCACCATATTTACTGACAAGGTACGATGACAGCAGTCAAACAAAAGTTTTCAGAAGTGTGGGCTTGATGTTACATTTTCCTACACTAAAATGGTTTGCAGATGACAATGAAAAACACTGGGTTTATTGTCTTAACTTAATTACTTCTCTGTATTGCTCTGTCTAGTAGAATAGAAAGCAACCAGAACTATTTGAACCGCAAAGCACATTGCAGGTCCCGTAGGGTTGTAATACAGGTGCTTTCTTACTGAAAAATGCGTGCTACTTGTATGCAAAGCCCCAAGAATACCATTTAGTTGCCTGAGCACATGACTGGAAAGCCCAGTAACTGAGGCATATTCCTAAGTCTTAAAACTGGCTGCTTCTGAGATGTGGGATGGAAGCATTCAGAGTTTTGGCTTCAGCTGAAGTTTGTATAAAAAGGGGGTGACTATGCCTCTTGGTGTAGTATCAGTGACTGGGCAGTGGAGGTGGAGGTGCACGAGTGTTTGCTCTGTTAAGCTACTGCAAGACACTTGGAACCTTCTGGAGGAATTTCCTGATGTCTCAAATGAAAATGGGAGCAGTCTTCCTGTGTGTCACATTCTGGCCTTGCTGGCTTCTCATTCCAGCAGTGGAATTGCAGCTGAGACACAGGTTAAGATCAAGCAATCCTTATCCAACATCTGCTCCAGAACTGGACTGGATTTTACTTGGGGAACCTTTATGGTAATGTGGCAGCAGCTCCTATTACCATCAAGGCTTAAAGTGCTTCCAGGAAGCACATTGTCTTGTTTGGAAAGCTCTGACGTGTTTGTTTCTGGTGGAGTTATTAATACCAGACTCAGTGCAGCACAGTGTGAAGGATTTGCTGCTGTCCCTTTTTGATATGTTTATGCTGAGATGGGAGTCACCAAGTTACAAATGATCCCAGCCTAATTTCAGTTACCTCTTCTGTGCTGCACACGTTTTTTGTGTGTTTGTCTCTTTGCCTCTTGTAATGGCGCGGGAGGGTTTTCTAAACTCAAAAGCTAAGTCATTCTTGGGGTATGAAGCAGTGACTATTTTTACCACTGGCACTGTGGATTATATTAACAGCCTTAGGAAAAACAAGTCAGAGTCATGCTGGCTGAGGTCCTCCCTTGGCCCCAGCAGCAGCTCCGGCTTTGCCCGCAGTCCAGCAACACCCACCTACTCCAAACCTAATTAAGGAAATCCATTCCAGTAAAAAGCAGTATTACTGTTCTGAAGGGTTTCTAAAGCCCTTTAATTATCCCAGTTCTTCCACTTCTGCTGAGCTTGATCTTAATCCTCGTTTCAGTCGGTTTACCCAGAAGCCTTTATCTTCCCTTCAGGAAACCCATCCCTTCAGCAGGTCTCAGTGTCAGTTCTGCAGGTACACTGAGTCCCAGTGTCTGCCTCTGAACTGACAGCCCATGATGCACCCTCTGACCACAGCCCTTATCTTGGCAACAAACCTTTCCCTTCTTCCTGTGTCAGAGTCAAACTATAACTCTCACCTGAGACTTTATCTTGCCGTGCTCAGAGCTGAAGTTATTGCTGCCAAACTGGCATTGTGCCAGTCATCCCAAGTGCAGGACTGAGATGTCAGGTGGAGCTGGCAAGGTTGAAGTGGCATAGGTGTGGTTTCCAGGAAGGTCGAGGAAAATGATTCTGCCCCTCTACTCTGCTCTTGTAAGAGCACTCCTAGCACACTGCATCCAGCTCTGGGATTCTTAGCACAGGAAATATGTGGACCTGTTGGAGTGAGTCCAGAGGAGGGCCACAGGAGCGTTTGTGTTTATGGTCGAACTTCAGAGGAGCTCCTAGGCAGTGTGTGTTCCTCAACTGTGGACAGCTAGCATGTGAAGAGCTGGTGTGGGAAGCTTTTAACAAGGTTTTGAAGGCAGTAATTAGTATACAGCACTGAAGCCAAGATGTTAAATGCAATTTGGGTTGAGTTGGGAAGAAGGCAGTGGAAGAACTAAGTCTACTGTCAAGACCAGAAACCCTTAAAGAAAGATCAGTTTTGGGTAGTGCTCTTGAAGTGATTGCTAACACCATCACTCTGGTTGAAGCAAGGGTTAGTCTTAGGCAGTGGGCAAGATGTTTTGCAACTCTGAAGATCATTTAGGTCACAAATGGGAGTTTCTGTTTTCAAGGACTTGTCTTTATTTGAGCTGGAAATGTGGTTTTTGTGCATGTCTTGCCAGGATAAATGTTATGGTTTTCAACAGAGTTGAAAATTGTTGTAAGACGTGGCCAGCTCTGTGGGACTAGAAGGAAGGCTGATAACAGTGGAATAAGAAAGAAAAACAGTAGTTTGGAAATGTGTGGCAGTCTTTGTGAAATTCATGAAATTAGATCTGGAGCTGGGGTCTCAGTTGACACAGGATGAACCCAGTGGAGCATCGTAACTTCTGCAGGGTTTATTTGGGCCAACATTAGGGGTAGGTGTAAGTTAGGGGGTTGAAAAACTAGTGACTCATGAGGTCAGAATCCTTTAGAGCTGATATAGCATAAATTACAGGACTGAGGGTGTGAGAGGTCTGTACATCCCTGATTGTGTGGCGGAGGGGAGCACGTAGAACTTGGGATGTGTCGAATCTTAGAGGAGACAGGCTCCGAGCAAGCCAAAGAAGTGGCTTGCAACAGGTACTAGAGCTGGGAAGCTTCTTCCTGCAGGATACCAGGAGTGTGCTGAGTGCTTATGCAGGCTCAAAGAGAGATTGGCCAAGTTGAAATAAGAAATCCAGGCCTACTAAATATGCAGAAACCACATCCAACTCAGAAACTCCAAGTCATCCAACTCCCCAGCTAGGAACTGGGGAAAATTATCATCTTATATGCTTTACTTGGCATTGACTTTTGGCCACTGCTGGATAGACCTTTGATGTGGCTCAGTTTGTCATTAGAAAATGCCTATGTGTTCTGTGTAACCTGTCTCCAGTCTTGGACAACACAAATGTATAAATTAAAAAAGATAATGATTTATTTAACAACTGAAAGGCTAAATATGTTGAAATAATGACAGTTTTTCAGTCTTTAAAAGCATTCATCTGTTCCGCATGCTTGCTAAATTGCTATTGTTAAAATTATAAGTGATATTCCCAAATACTTCAAAGCTTTGTGACATAAATGAAAGCCACATTTCCATGGCCTTCATTGTGCTGCTTGGCAAAGGTGGTCTGAGATGATGAGTTTATCATTGCATTCCTCAGTGGAGGCAGAAATGAAGGTGTTGGGAATCCTGGTATTTGTAAGCCCTGCCATGGAAGCCTGTGCGTCCAGGCTGTTGTGCACTGCAGGAAGGATGGATTGTCTCCAGTGGCCTTACTGTAAAGAACACAGACTTTGATCTCAAAATCTGCCATGGGTAAGCAATATTTGAGATAGGAAAACCAATCCCAAACCTCTCTTCTAATGCTCTCGCTTGTATCAGAGAGAATTTGAGGGAGAATGCAACTAGAAAGGTTTTGAGGGCTACCCAGCTTTATGTAAACAATGTACCAAAAGTGCAGCTCCAGAGTTAGGAGGGTGTTGGGTGGAGGGCTGACAGCCTTCTGACGTTTTGCACGATGTTTCTTTCTTGTGCCCTTCTTGAGGGGAAAGAAGTAGGAGGCCTCTGGATAAACAGACTAACACTGTGGCAAGACAGGGGAAAAATGCAGTATGTCTCAAGCTGTGTGAAACAGATTAAATCTTACCTGTAATTTCTAACCAAAAGTCTGTTTTTTAAAAAACTATGTCTTTGGGAGTCAAGTTATATTAATTTCTGCTGGCATTTGCCTTGTTATCTCTAGTGGCTGATCACTCTGGGCATGAAGCAGGTTATTTGTGGTGCTTCCTTAAATGGTTAATGCATTTCTACTTGGACTGCCTTGAGATAACATTGTCCTGTGGTTGAACTGCTCTCTCTGTAAGCTGGCTTTCTGTATTCCTTTGCTGCTTCAATCAGGTAAATGAGAATTCAGTGCTGCAGAAAGCTGAAGAAGTGCTTATACATAAAAACTGGCACATAATCCTTTTCACAGAGATTTATGACTGTTTTCTGAGCAATGCATTTAATCATCCCAGTTGTAACTTCAAAGGGAATGAACTACTGAGAGGCAAAGTGTGGACCTGTGCTGGGAAAATGGGTCCCTGTGCCAGCCAGTTCTGCCAAGGAAATAGAAGTCAAGTGTAACAACTACTTTGGTATGGAGTTTTCATGGACCTTAGGCTAGAAACTAGCATTAAAATAGGCCCCTGTGACATATCAGATCTTAATCAGCCAGGCTTGCACATGCTACCTGAATGGTGAAGTTCTGCCTGGTTTGTCAGTGCTTTCTATTGTGTGCTCAAAGGTGTTTAAGTTCAGCCCTATGTGTAATCTCTGCAGGCACCCAGCATTCAGGGATCACTTCTAACAAAAGGGAGAAGAACAATGCTGGTAAAAATTGCTCTCATGCCTACCCACAGGCCAGAGTCCATACATTAAGTGTAAAACACAGTCTTTATTTCAAGTGGGGGTTGGGAGTTGGGGAGAAGGCCTGGCTGGAAGATGGTGCTCCAAAGCAAAGGCCACCCTGCAGAGAAGGTGTCACTCTTAGAGCCACATGAAAGATTTCAGCATCTTTCTCATTCAGATGTTCTTAGTGTGAGGAACAGACCATGGTAGTGCTGTTCTGGGATTTGATAGGCATTTTAATGGGTTGTGGTGCTTGATGCAAGTGCTAGTTACACAACAAGCCTTCTCTGCCAGAGCCTGCATGTGGAGTAGAGAGGCTGCAGCCAAAGCAGAGGCCATTGGCTGCTACAGGCCATGCATTTTGCTTTCCAAAATACTTCCACTCAGAAGGGGTAGATCATGGACAGTCTCTGAGGCAGAGCAGCATGCCCAGAACATCCCTTTGGCTCCCACCAGCGTGGGGTGGGTAATCCTCTGGGATGCAATGGGCCATTTCCAGAAACATTATCCCAGCAGGTTTATGAGGTCTGTTTTTAAATTTCTTGAGTGGCTGTCCACAGAACCCTCCATCTGCTGCTGCCTCAGTAAGCCTCTTCTGAAGCAGTTGCCCACTGCAGGGCACTGCTGGGGAATTTGGGCTGCATGACTCTGGAATGTGCTGCTGTTGGTGAGGAGCTGAGGATCAGATGTGATCACAAGGCACGTCCTCAACCCCAGCATATGAGGCTTTGCAGAGGGAAAACAGTGAGAAATCAATCTCGAGTTTTCCAGCACTGAGATTTTGACTGCAGGCTTGGGTTTCACTGGAAATTCACAGGCTCTTTGAAAATCTTTACTCTTCAGGAATTCAGTATTTTTCAGGTTCTTAGCCACAGAGTTGAAGCATCTGAGAGAGAGCCATCCACCAGATTAAAGCTCTTCAGGCTGTGTGGCTATAGAGGAAAACACAGTCTGCTTTCCCCCCTGTGTCCCTGCTGCTGCACACAAGCCCACCTTCCAGAGGAGTTACCTTGCTATTCATCAAGCTGCAGCTCTCTGTTTATCCCTATCTTTGTTTTTCCTACTCCTGTCCTCTACTGATTGGCAGCTCTTTTCCCTAAATGTAAAAGATTGATGAAAGGGAATACACAGGTACTTTTCCAGTTACAGGTATTTTCTGTCTAACTTATACTCGCATTTGGATGCTAAATGGAATTAGTCTGTCTGCTGCTTGTTTGTGTAGCTTACTCCACTATCTCTGAATGAGCTGGATAGACAGGGTGGGAATTCTTTTCTTCTAAGGCTCTGAAAAGAAAATGTTTAGGCTGACAATATACAGAGCAGGAAAATAAACTCATGTGGGAAGATATGACTGGACTGGGAGTTCCCCTGGGGGAGTGTAAATATATACAATGTGAAGATAATCTCCTATATACCACCACCTGGTTATAATTGCAGCCACATGTGTCCTAGGAGGATGTTATTGTGAAGTGACTTGTCAAACACACTTGGGTTTAGGGCTTTGTAAGAGGATGAACAGAGCCTTGAGCTGAAATCAATTCAGCTGCTAATACATATGAGAAGCTTTTTTCCCTAATAAAAAAGCTCTTCTTACCCCTATACTGAACTGAAACCTCCCTAAGTGCCTGGCAGTGTGGAGGTTGTGTCAGAAGAACATAACCAGGGTCTATGAGTTCTGAAAGGGTAAAAACTGTATTCCTGCTTTTGTTTCAGATCCCCATTTGGCTTCATACCTCCCCTTCTTTTTTTCCCCCAAGTACTAGTTAAGTGCACTTATTACCTGCCTTCTAGATAGGTTAATCTTTTCCCAACCAGGAGAATGGTTTGCCTTTGCTTTGCTGAAATCCCCAGTGCTGGGAGATGTTTCACTTGCAGGTGGGTACCCTGCTGGCTCTTTGTGGGTAGGGTTGTCTGTCAGGAATGGGATGGGTTGTCCCAGAGCTGGGTGGCTGGAAGGTTGCAGAACAGTATGCACTTATTAAAAATAGGATCTCTGGCCCCCAGAGCTTTGGTGGGACATGGTCAGAGCTTTTTGATCACTCTTGTAGTACAGTTTTAGAAAGAAATTTATAATCTCAGTCCCTAGGTGCTGTGGTGAGAAAGCTTAAACTGTTCCAAAATCAGAAAAGAAAGCAAACGCCTCGTAAATTTCTATAAATCTTGGTTTTTTTTTTTCCACCTAGTCTCCCATTCCTTGTGCTCTGATTGCCTGGGTTTGGCAGAGCTGAGATGAAGGCTTTTCCAACTCATTGGTCTCTATTACAGCAAAGGGTAAAAGACAATTCCTTGAGTATTTTCCTGTCATATTATTTATGGCTTTGAGTAGTACCCTTTGTGTTCATTTTTGCAGCAGAAACAATCAGTTCACATAGTTGTTTTCTGCAACAAGTTCTAGATATGAGTCATCCTGTATTTATCTCAAAGCATGCAACAGAACATTGAAACTAAAAAAATTTAAAACTAAACAAACTGGATTGCCATGACAACACTGGCTACCTACAGGAACTGTGTTTTTCTGAGCATGCCAGAGATGATGAGAAGTGAAAAGAACACTTGATACCCACTGAAACTTGGATTTCCATGTTCAATTTGCAAATAAAAAGTTTGCTGCAATGCAAATGCTGTTATGTGACCTGAGGGAAAACTGTTTGCCAGTTAAGAGACAGAATCTTCCAGTTACCTTACCAATAATACTCTGATTTTCATGGGATTAACTGAGAGAGTAGGAGATGCTAAAGGCAGGGATTTTTCTCACTTGGAATTCCAGCAGACACCAGAAGCAATATAGGGAAGAGCATTAATTTAAAATGTAATTCACTCAGTCAACTAATTAAAAGAAAATATCTTGTTGCCATTTGCAGGTAGGCTGCTGAAATATAATTAGCTCGTGGAGTGATTTCAGAATCATCAAGTCTTTTCAAAATTTTGCAAATTAGGTCCTTGAGGTGTCAGCTTTGGTAAGAGGTCTCTTCCAAACTTTCTCCTGTGTTTAGCTTTCTCCTTAGGCTTGTGATACGAGAGCCACATAGATGTGAAGGAATATCATATGGCTTTCAAGAGCCATAAATAAAAAGCAGCACTGAATTGTCAGTAACTATGATTAGCATCCTGTTATTTTTCTGTTCCTAGTACCTAGAATAGCAATAGTTTATATTGCTTGATTTTATACAGCCATCCATCATGTTCAGGGACAGGTTACCAATGCTGGAAGCATATCCAAATTTTTGCTTGACTCAGAGCCCGCTCAAGGCTTTCTTGCAGCTTGCAAATGCCTCCAGAAGTCAGGCAGTGCCTCCATGGCTGCTCCTGCTGCCATGACTGCTAGTGGGGCACACACCTTCAGTGAGGCTGCTCGGGCTTGGCCAGGACACGTGGCCAGGGGCTCTCCAGTTGGGTGTGTGCAGAGGCCAGCCAGCTGAGACCACTCTTACAGCTGGTGAGGATTGTCACAGGCTTTAAAATATTTCATTGCTGTTGGAAGAGAGTATTTAAAGACTCATTATTGCCATAGTGGAATGGAGAGACTGTCCATCTTCTTTGGGACCCGCCTCTTGCAGCAAGTTGTGCAGGTGGCTCCCAAGGACGACTGAAACCTCACAAGCGCTTGGAAATAGACACTTGTTTACAAACCTGTCCTGATCAGTGAGTGGCCTGGAGTTGTCTTCCCATCTTCAACAGTAGCTCGTCCTACCTTTCCAGCAGAAATGCATTAACTCACACTGATCTGGCTACTCTGAATGCCTCTTAAATTGTTAAGCTGACTCAATTTGTTATGGCAGCAAACTGTTTATTTATTCTGTGCTGTGTAAGGATATATCAGCTCCTGCCTTATCAGTGAAGATGCAAAAAAACACCTAGTCTGTCCTTAGCTGCAATGCTGCTGTTTGCCAAGATCCCAAATGTTATCTTGTTCCTTCCTACCCAGCAGCCTAGTATGAGTAAGCAGGGAGGATTTTCTGGTGTGCATTGTGGTTTGCATATGAACTTTCATTAATATTGTTATGCCTATTGAAAACATTAATGTGCCAAGGCATAAAAGGACACTCCCTCCAAAAACTGGGCTCTCTTAAAGCATCAAGTGCAAAACCAACTCAGTGCTTCTGGAAATCCTGTCAAATATACACACTTGTAGTAACAATACGATATACATTATTCAGATTCATCTAAATGGACATGCTTTTGTTTTAACTATAAAGCTGGGAATGGATCTCAGTTTGGCTTTGAAGTAAGTAGCTGTAAATAAATGCTGACAGCCTTTTCTGAGCTGATGTGTTGAGGCTGATGGAGAAGTCTGTTTTACTGTGGCTGAGCAGAGGTGGGTCAGGCCACACATAATGTCATGAGTGAGTGCCTTGGTGTGATTAAGTCTCACCAGATTTTGTGTTGCTATGTTTCTCTGTAATGTGGACCAGAAGAGATTGGATTAGTGACTAGAAAACACATCTGTTTCTAGTGAACAATCTAGTGAAGAGTGAACAATCAAAATTTTAAGAATAATTTGAGCAAAATTAGGTTATGTTTTTAAAAGGACCTCTCTTAAATAGGAACTGGCTTTTTAATCACTGTCTCTGTTAAGAGAAGATGGATTTTCTCTCTTTCTCTTTTGTNAAATGGATGAAAACCTTAAAAATGTGGGAATATTCCCCTTTCCAGAATTGTGAGTTCAGAAAGATCTGTGGGAAAGTGAGAATGTGCCTCTGTGACTGTTTACCATGAAACATTCCAGCTCAGTAAGCCTCCTTGCTTTTGGGTCACTGTGCTGCTGGAGACGTTTGTTTTTTGGATGAGAAGAGAAACTGATATCCTAACTTTGTAGTTATTTAAATATGTTCCACAGAAATTTAGGGCCCAACACCCATCTGGGAACTTCCTGCCTAGAGTCACACTTAGCTTCAGTGTCTTACCACTTTGCCACAAATCTGATGTTCTAAGTGCTATTGCAAGGGGCTGCATTTTGACTGCAAAGGGGCATGTTTGTAAGTGGCAGGTGAGGCAACCCTCTGTCTACATGGCTTGACATTTCTGCCATCCTTTGTTACCATTTTAATAAACCTGCCAAGGTACCATGGCAACTGGTTGTGATAACAGCTGCCAAAGCAGGCTCAGATGGAAGAAATCCTATGCAGGATAGAATGTAATTTTTTCCTTTTTTTGAGTATTTGCCATTTTCAGTGCTATATACAATGTGGATTTTTCGATTTTCAAGCCAAGGAAGGGTTTGTCTCTTCGAAGGCTGTTGCAATTTTACTTGGTTGACTTTATGATTGCTGGAATAATCTGCAATCTCTTGCACTTAAAAGTATTTCAACTTTAAAGTCACTTTTTGGCAAGTAGATGCTAAGAAGCAAAAGCCTGGGGCAGAGAGGGATGTTGGTTTGATTTGATTTTTTTCTTGTTTTCTTTAACCCAGTTGCCCACATGCTGTTCTTTTTCAGTCCTTTGAAAGCCCTGCATACTTCCCAGAGGGCAGCATGCTCCCCATTTCCATTCCCCATTAATTTCCTCCCTATTGAGAATAACAATTTTTGAAGATTACAACAATTTGAAAGGCTCCCTACTTCCCCATTGCTTCTGTGGCACATCTCATACAATCTGGCCCCAGCCCTAATTAGCTGTGATGGGATCAGCTAAGAATCACCGTGTCCCTCCTTTCTTCTGTACTTTCTCCCTGTGCCTTGATTTGCGAAGAGAAAAGGGAGAAGGGTCTGACTTTAATTGCTTCATGTTTTGCACATAGAAGAAATTCTAAGTTGTAAGTTAAACCCAGCTAGAGGGATATTTTGTATTGCAGCAGTGATGCAGTGAACTGTGTAAAAGTTCAATATATATGTATGTACTTGCTTAGTTATTCATTTATTGTTTAAGCTGGCAGAAAGTCACTTCAAAAATCTAGCAATCAAATGGGAGTTGAAGTTCTGTTAGTTTTCCAAAGGCTGGTGCATAAAACCAGTAAATATTACTGAGCTTCTGTTGTTTCTTCAAATGGCCTGTTAAGGTCCCCCTCACCCTCATCTCTTTGTTGACAGAGAGGTGCGGTGCTGCCTGCGTGTGCTGTGCCGTTGAGCAGTGATTTTTGTTGTTTCCTCCTCTTGTGTGATGTGTGGTAAATGCCAAAGGAAAAGGTTTCCTCTGCTGGCAGTCCTTCCATGTATTACATTATGTGTTTTCCTTTGCAGGTTTTTAACTTATTCTTACCTTCTGGCCTTCAACGCATGGCTCCTGCTGGCACCAATCACGCTCTGCTACGACTGGCAGGTCGGTAGCATCCCTTTGGTCGAGTCCATCTGGGATGTGAGGAACTTAGCCACAGTGTTCCTGGTGCTGGTGATGACATTACTCAGCCTACACTGCATTGCTGCATTCAAGGTAACACCAAAAGCCATGCAATACAGCATAAATAGAAAAAAAAAAATCTTTTGTTTCCTAATCTTCAGATGAAATGGTTGGTAAGCACATGTTTTCCTCTGGAAGGCATTGGAGTGAGGTGAAAAACCATACCAGTAGTAACTAATGCAGGCAAGCTCAACATATGAAAATGTCTCTCTAGTTGAACATCTCAGTCTCTAATTGGTCTGATTTGAGGGCAGAACTTGGCCTGGGCTCCACATTCAATTACTGTTAATAATCCAAACCCCACTGAAGTTGTTAAGTGTCTCTGCCTCTCCCATAGTCATTAGGCTTTTTGTCACTTATTTCAAACAGGACTGGGAACTGTCATCTGCAGAGACTTTTGAAAAATCAATTCCTCTATTTGCACTTTTGCTATGCTTCTAAAACCTAAACATTGGATACATCTTGATGAGAAGATTTTTTTTGTCAGCGGAGTAATGGAATGTGGGAAATCAGAAATGATCTGGAAATTGTTCTTTAGCGTAAATAAAATAGTTGGTAAGCCATAGTTCCCAGTTCAGCATTTCAGAGGAACCATTAATCATATTGCAGAAATGAAAGTGAGGTTGTATACAAGCCTTGTCAGAAGTCAGATATGCACTTCCATGGAAAGGGGTTTTTTTGGTGGATCATAGGGAGTTACAAGCTGTTCCTCTTTCACTTGTGTTGTGGAAGCTTCTTTAGGAGAGGTGTTGGTAGTCCCTTTGGAAATAGCACAAAAGTTTCTCTTCTTTAAATGTATATATTGCTGAAAAGCATGGTTGAAGGGTGTCAGGTTTTAATACCTATGTTATGCTAAAATGTGCAGGACATTTTCAGTCTACCCTGGCAGTCTTCCCTGTGCTCCTGATAAGAGACAGAAAATGAACCAAACAGTTTGAGACTGCAGAGTCATTAATTTAGATAATACATTGACAGATGCTGTATGGGAAGTATGGAAAAACACCCTATTAGGTATTCACCAATTCTACCTGCAGGTTGTACATCATCTCATATTCCTCCTGCTTTCATTACTCACTGCTAGAGATACTCAGAACTGTTTGTATTAGACATAATCCTGTTCTCAGGAAAGTTAATGATAAAATTCTCATTAGCCCAGTACTGAAGAATTCTGAAAAATCTTATTCCGTGTTCTTTGAAATTTTGTTTGCTTTTTATTTCTTCTCCTGCTGTCAGAATTTGAACTATATGTAGGATTAATATAGTTGATTTGCTTGAAAAAGATTTTAGCATATTTTTATTACTTTTTTTTAAAAACAATTCAGTCTGGATTTATGAATACCACTGATTTGAAACTGCAAGTTGTAATTTTTTTGTGAGAAGTTCAGCTTAGCTCTTGACCACTGTTAATGTTGTGTTAAACAATGTGAATTTTACGCTTTGGGCACTTACTTATTAGATGCTTTGAAATTCACCTTAAAGATTCCTTTGCATTTATCCTTGAAAACCCCAAATACTGAAGAAACTGGATCTGAAGTGACCTGCTTTTGTATCTAATCCAGTAAAACTATAACCATCTTGACAAAGTGCTCTCATGAGCACTTGCAGCCTCCAGCAAACCCACTGTGCACGTGGAACTGGTGACGGTTCCTGGGGATCAACTTGGACATGCTTCCCTCAGCCCTTGGTATAGAATCACAGAAGGGTTTGGATGGAAGGGACCTTAAACATCATCCAGTTCCAACCTCCCTGCCATGGGCAGGGACACCTTCCACTAGACCAGGTTGCTCAGAACCCCATCCAGCCTGGCTTTGAACACTTTGAGGGATGGAGCATATGTATATATATCATTAGAGGTATAATAGGAAATATTTTGCTTTTCAGGAAAGTCTACATTTCTGAAGTTATTTTCTATTTTATTTTTAACAACTCACACAATCTGCAAATCATGTCATGGCACTACCATTCAGTGGTATGAAGATGACTGTGTTGGGCTGAGCTGTATGAATTACCGAGGAGAGCAAACAGGAAGCAGCACTTTCCCTGGAAAGAAATTATGCCATTTGACTTCAAACAATCCCTTTTATAAAAGGGAGAGGGAAGTTCAGGGCACATGAGCTGCAGGCACAATTCATTGTATTAGGGTCTTAAGAAAGCATCTTTCCAAATGCAGCAGCAGTGGTCTTTTATAGGGCATTGCTTCCCCCAAGGAGGACCATCCTTCAGTCAAGCCCCAGACAAGCTATTTCTCAGTGTTTTACAGCTTAGAGGCAGCACGAGATGTATCAGTTGATTTCTCACATTTCATAAAGTGTAATATGTTCTGCTTTCTTTTTGAAGCCAACAGAACAGTCTTGGCAGCCATTTTTCTTTCCTTTTTCATTACAAGGTCTAACCTGAAAGAGATAGCTTGGCAATTTCCTAAGGAATGATTGTAGAGTTATCAGGCACGCAGTCTGTGTGCCTCTCTCTTTTGGAGTGTAGGTGTGCAGGGCTAAGAGAGAGCAAAACCTCATACTTATTCTCAGTGCCACCATGGCTTTCCTTTCTGCATCATGGAGGATGGAAATGCTAGAAATTGTTTTGGCAGCAGTGAAGACATTAGTCCAGTGAACGCTGAACTGATTTTTAGTGGCAAGAGGTGATGTGTGTGCATCCACAACACTAAGTCACAGGAGACTCACAGAATGTTTTGTGTGGACTGTAACTAGAGAATGCATGGATTGGATTTCTGCCTTTGTTGTCGCTGAATTTTAAACAGGGCTAATTTGTTGACGTTTGTGATTAGGGTAAGAACTCTGTTGGGCATGTATGTGTGATGCTGATAAAGGACATCTAAGGCACGATGCTTTCTTGTTTCATTTTGTGAACATTGTTATACCTCAGAAAGAGAAGAAACAGTGGAAGATTTCTACCCATGGGTGCTTCCCTCAGAACATGTTTGTTACTAGATGGGGATTTAATGCTGAAAACTGCAGAAACAGAGAAGGCAGCTCTCCAGTTTGTTTGGAGAGAAAAGCCTCCCTTCTCATTCTGCTTGTGCACCTTCACTATTGTCCTCCTCTTTAGTTAATAAGGAGATCACTCAAAAAACTGGCTTTGTTAACTCTCTGTGTATAACTTCAATTCTCTGGGTTGTTTCTTCTGCACATGTGAATCCCTGTTGCATATCAGCTGGAGAGCTCCCTATGATCAGCTCCCCAAGTAACATTTGTTCTACTCAACTCTTTGCAGTGAACTTCCTCACACAGGCTTCAAGCAGTGTGCTGGGGATGTGATAAAGGCTGGGGCTGCTATTGAAAATACCTGCATCCCAGAGAAATTTTAATAGTTGGGAAAAGAGGATGACATTTATTTATTGTTCATTGTCAAAAATAACCATGGCTGTGAGGAATGGATGTGGTGGGACTTCTGGATGGATTTTAAAGGTACCAGGAAATGGATGAGGCATTTGCTCACTGTGTATGAAGCATGCCAGTCACAAGGTCAGAAAAATAATCTGGTGCTTCAGATGGCCCCTGGGGTACCCAAAGGCTCATGGCACTGCCTTTCTTTGCTGGAAGATAGGGGGAGCACCTGGTGAACTGGAGGGAGGACAATTCTTGGCATTATCATCAGAATGACAGTTATTTCTTTGACATGTCATAATAATTCAATGAGCATGAAAGCAAGACCCTTCAGATATTTGCAGCACCACTCTACATGGCATTTTTAGGTCGCTGCTTAATTAGCAGTGTGATTAAAATGCAGCTTGTCCTGTAGTCGTAGCCGTGAATGTGTGTGTACAGAGCACATGATGGATAGGATTCCTCTTGCTGTATGGTCCCTGATATTTGGAGGGCTGATAGTGGGAAAACTCGTGTGTGAGATGGGCTAATTCAGCTGGGTGATCTGGAAAACTAACTTGAAGCAGTGGCTTTTGCACCTGGCTAATCTGAGGGAGTGTATTGCACCTCATACTGATGGCCCTCACACATTTGCACTCGTGAGCAGCACTGTGGAGTTACCTTATGGTGGTTCACAGCACCTTCTACTTGTTCAGCAGGAGCACATAATGATGTGCAGCAGTTTGCTCATGTCTGGGGAGGGGATGCTACTTACATTTCACATAAATTAAAAAAAATGTATTTCGTGTGCTCTAGGATGTCACTTCCGTAAAGAACATGCTTGGCTGTTCTGTGTGATGTGGCTACATATAGTACAGGAAATTGTGGCAGTTTTCAGGTTAAATTCATTGCATGTGACTGACATATGTATTATCCTGATCTTTCACGTGCTACAGTTGGTTGTTTTTTATTTCAGATCTAAATTTAAAGGTGATTCTGCCTCTTTAAATTTCCCTGTGTGGTGCTTCTTAGCCAAGACAAGACATTTTATACCATATTGTGATGACTTTAATTCATGCTGTAATTGGCATCATATTGCCATTTAACTGGTGGATTATATGTATGGATATCATGTGAGCATATTCTTCAGTGACTTTCAGAGTAAATTTCTTAGCTGACAATATTCAATACCATCCAGGAGAGGAATGCATTTGCATCTTCTCTTTGTGTGCATGTTTCTGTTGTTTTTGCTAGCACTCACTATGTGTATTCTGTCATGCTATTTACTTTACCCTACACTCCTGAGACCTTTGCCTCGTTTCCCAGGTTTGGCATTTCATTAATAAATCACAGTTTATGGACCTTTCTGGGGAACAATTGCCTTTTATAATATTCTACAGTAGTAGCAGCATAGTTAGAAAGTATGCCTAGAAAAATTTATATGCCACAACACTTCCAGAACAATACCTGCTTCAAAGGCACAGCAAGGTGAATAAGGCTATTTATTGATGGAGTCTATCTGACGAGCTGGAAACCACAGTCATTTCCATAAAAGGTCCATTTAAAATAAATCCTGCTTTCATTGTCCTGAGGGCCACTTGAATTCCTTCCACATAGAGAGGTCAGGACTGATGTTCTTAATCCTCAGCAGTGAGTTTTTTCTATGCTGCTTCTGTTGTTAATACTTGCTGCAGGGGGAGCGTAATAAGCCAGAAAGAGGGTGTTTAGTGAAATCTGGAGGAAGGCAGGGAGCCCCTTGCAGGCACCCCCAGCTCGCCGGCCGTGTTTCTGCTCTGTCGAGTGCTGCAGCCGGATCAGCTGCGTGCGGCTCCCTGGTGGGGCTGCAAGGAGCAGGGAAGCCTTCCCAGGGAGCTCGCTGTGCCAGCTGACAGACTTAAGCTAAAGGGAAAAGCTGCCTTAGTCTGTATGTGACTGCTGTTCTGGATTAACAAAGCAAACACAAGAACTGTCAAAATACCTTTTGCATCAGATTTTCTTTTGCTCGGTAGATGTTTGAAAATAACAGGTTTGGAGCATGGTACTCTGAGTGAATATAACAGAGCTGAAGTAGTTCTGATTTGGCTCACTGTGAATACATTCAGCATCTCACCAAATGAGCTCTTACTGCCTGCAGCGTGGTGTAGGTAATTATGGTGGAGGCAGGTAGTTCTGCCATTTTCAGTGTATTAACACTGAATTACTCTTTTTATTCTGCCATTTTCTTCTTCTGATTTAAGTTAGTATTTCAAGGCCTACCCAGAGCGGAAGTGTTTTCAAATGGCACAGTAGTAGGGGTGAGCAGGAGAGTGTGGGTGAAATGAGGAGCAAGAAATTTACAACTGGGAGAGGTAATGATTGTTCATTGTGGCTACTTGGCCTTAGTTAAACATTGGGGTGCCAAGCTGTTGTGGGGTTTTGGTTTTTGTTAGGCTCCTCTTGTTCCAGGTTACCTTCTCAAGAGCAAACTCACCATGAACAGAGTTGCTTTTCCAAAGACCATGCTTTTATGCAAATGTGTGCACTGAATTTTACCTGTTTTGTTTTGTTTTGTTTTTCCCACCTAGTCAAGCAGCCTGCAGTCACAAAATGAAAGGGAAGAGGAAAAAGCAACCACAAGGTCAAAAGAATGATTCTAATTCCTGGAGCAATTTGTTGATTTTCCTATTTCTTTTTGGAATGTTCCACTTCTCTTTCAATGATTTGTGTGCTTCTTCATCCTGCTCAAATTGGCTTGTCAAGTGGAATTAGAGGTTGCAGAGATTAAGGATTGGGAAAATAAGCTTATATCTTAAGGGAATTTTAGAAACTTGAGTGAGAAAGACCATAAACACACAGCTGAATGGAGGGGTAACTGACCTCTACAGGGAAAAAGAAAATAGTAGATATCAAAATTTTATTTTAAGATACTAATATAAAATGTGAAATATTATAGGATATATTTCTGTGCCCTGTTATAGGAATGGGAAAGGACTATTTTCTGCTTTTATTCCATAATTGAGAGCCTGTTTTCCAGGAGTATTGAGCATCCACAGTTCTCATGCACATAAAGTTTTTAGGCATTTTCAGCATTTCTGAAAAACATGCTGTTTTACCTAGTGGTGCAGACCAGGACTTCATTCCCTCTGGAAATGGAGAGGGAATGATCTTGTTAAGGTGGTCTGAGATGTGTGCCAAGGATTTCTCTTCAGCTAATCCTGGATTAGGAAGCCAGTACTCCTTTCAAGAGTTTTGATTTCAGATTCTGACTCGTGTATGTTTGCCTGTGCTCCAGTTCTTGAACAGGTGCTGCTGCTGGTGAACTGAAAGTGGTTTCTGTTGTTGCCAAAAACTTGAAACAGTATCAGTATGCCAAGGAGTTCATAAGCAGTCAGTAGTGATTATCAAAATAGCATTAGAAATCCATGCCTATTTCTATCAAATCTACATGATCACCAAGAAAAAATTAGTTATTTTAGGAAATAAGTGAGTTTCCAAGCCTGGCATTCAAGTAGCTGGTACTACTGAAGATGCTGATTTTAATTTTTTTTTTTTTTTAATGAGATGAAAAAATAAAACTCCTAATAAAGTATAGTGATTACAGAATTTGTTGCTCTTTTTCTAGGAGCAAGCTGATTAAGACAGGTGTCAGGGCCAGTTTTGAAACTGGGAAGTTGGCTTTTGCTTACCAAATGCTTGAGTTTTTCAGGCCATCTGTTGGCACTCGACTTTTGGCATCATTCGCTTGGAGGCAGTGGCACAGGGTGAAATAACCACAGCTCCACAGTGCTTTCCTGTTTGGTCACAGGAGATAAAGATGTGTGTGTCCCATCCAAATTTCTGCTGGTCACCCATGCTGGGGGTCCTTGGAGCATGATACAGCTCTGCTGTGGTCCCTCTGTGTGTGCACCAGTAAGGTGGGATTTGGGAACACTCAGTGCTTCTGTGAGCTTTACAACCACAGAGATTCTTTTTTTTCTTCAAAGAATCAGACCCGAGGGTTAATTCCTGATTAGCTTAATGCTTTCTTTTTATCACCTTATGCATGAATGGAGAGTGAATTTGACATGCTTCTGACATATCCCTTTGATCTTTTATGCTATATATGTGGAAAGTGCAAGGGTGGGTGTTTGCAGATGCTGACCTCTTGCCAGGTGAGATGCTGCCAGTGGTTTGATGCAGGCTGGTGAGGAGTCACATTGCTGAGCCACTTGTGGCTTCATGAGAGAGTGATACAGCAGGAATAGATGAAGTAGCGTTGTGTGCAGTCTGCTCTAAGGGTTTGTACAAATGGATGTTAGCAATAAACTGAAGAAGTGTCATCCTCTGTCTGTAGTCTACAGAGAGCCATGCAGCTTCTTTGAGTCTCTTTTGATGGATAATGCACTTACCTCCTAGACCTGCAAGCATTTCACATATGTGTAATAGCAATCATTGCTTTTATTACAGCCATGCACTACCAACTTTCCTGGATGCAGCTTTTCTGGATGTGCAGTCAGGTGTTCCAAGCATAACATCTCACTGTCTGCAATGGGCCATCCAGAGCTCACTGTCAGAGGGACTGATGCCTTTGGTAGGAAGGAGGTCTTTACTCCATGGAGCTGTTGGATCTGAATGATGGAGAGGTGACACTTGCCTCATTGTCTAAATAAACTGTTAGGGGAAGGAATTAAACCCATTTGATTGCCACCTTCCCATCAAACAGGCAAGCATGTGTAAACACCTTTGGAAACATTCAGAGGTAGAACAGAATGGAATTTGCTTGGATTTGTTTGCCCAGCTGCTGTATTCCCTGAGGTGTAGCTTTGTCCAGCCAGGAGGAATGATGTCCTCACAGCTCTTGCTTTCCAACACCTTGGCCCTTGGAAGTGCCAGGCATTGTGAGCATCAGTCCTGTCTGCACAGTGTGGGCTTAATGGATCTGGCACCTCAGACCATGCCTCCTCAGGGGAAAAATAAGGAATTTACAGTGGGCTTATGCAAGTCCATTGTTAGGACAGATATGTTGAAGTAATCTGTGCACCTCCTTCGCTCACACTTTGAGGGCTCTGCCTCGTGCTTTAGTGGTAGTCAGCAAATATTTATTTATGGCTCAGGAATATGTCTTATATGTAAAATGGAAAGACCTCTTCAGCCATAAATTCTAGAGTTTCTTCCTTTTCCCCCAAATTGCCAAGGAAGCAATTTTTGAGATTTATTGCTGTATTGATCATGTTTGACCTTGGAGTGATTCTTTGATATTTGGAGACAGTGGGACACTTTTTTTTGCATTGCCCTTGCGAGAAATAGTTTTCTTTAGTTCATTGATGTGAAAAGAAAGTTAGAAAGCTTTTTTTTAGATTGGTTTTTGGTTTGGTTTGTTGTTTTATTGGTGGGGTTTTTTTGTTACAATATGAGTTGGATGTGAATTTGAAAACTCCTCCCTCCCTCTCCTCCCTCCCTCCCACCAAACTATTTACTATAACAAATGTTATTTTGATTTCAGATTGGTTTGTCTTTGATAAGAGAAATCATTCTAAGGTTAATTTAAATGTGTTTGTTGATTCCCCCCCACCAGAGACTACTGTGACAAAAAGACAGGCTTTGTATGTCCAAAAGAAAGCACTGTCTTTAAGAGGAAAGGAATTGCCTCTCTGTACTAAGAGTGCAGTGATCTATAATTTCTAGTCCTAGCTATTTTATTTTAAGGAGAAAGGAAGACAACTAAAATTGCCTATTACTCTTTAAAAGCTTTTACTACTGCTCTGGGCACCTGGAAGATGCTGATTCTGACACCTTTAGCTCAGCTATCTCAAGTGGGATCATATGACCAAAGTAGCTAAACGAAATAAATGGTCCTAATATTTCTTATATTTCTTTACCTGGAAAATGTCACAGCTTACGTATAGGTTGGGTTTGTTTTGTTTAGAAGAATATGTGGAGGGAATTTCCCATGGCTTGTGTTGAATGGGAGATCCTCCTGCCCTCTGTTTCTGTAGCCCTACCACTGACTCACAGACAGGACCACACGTGGCACAAACCAGCTGAAGCCTGGCCTTTAGGGACCAGCTCTTCCCAAATCCTCTGCCTTAATGGAATGCTTTAAAAAGGGCACTGCAGGTGTTTTTTGTTTCAGAAATTAGGAGCACCACGGAGGGTTCTGCTGCTCCATGTGGCTGGTTTTGTGTGCTGTGTGCCTGTCTCTGAGCCCTGCCCAAGGGATTGAGCTGGCAGCCCTCAATGGCATTAGCATGGAGTTGTGCCTTGTTCTGGGGAGAAGAACGGCATGCAGAACCATTTTATCCTTCAGCTGAGCCAATTCCCACATTTTCCTCTCTCCCATTCGATGTACAAGTTTTATTTGTCTTTCTCTAGCAGTTTCCTTTGCTTATCTGCAGTGCTGCAGCCTTGAATAACACCGTGTCCTTCCTAGAGATGTTTAACCAGAGGTTGTTTTCCCAGTTATTGATTTAATGATCAACAACTGGAGAAATACTTGATAGCTGGTTTGTTTGAAAGCAAGTGCATATCCTGGGGACAGAGAACATTTTATTTGCTGGCAGTGCACTCCCTTTGGCCCAACATACCTTCTTGTGCCCCTTGGGTAGAGTGGTGGCAGAAGATGGGCACCATAATTAGGTCAGACAAAGTGAGAGGATAGAGTCAAGTGGCAGGAGAAAAATGGGGTATGTTTCGAGATCTGGGTGGGAAGTTGAAGTTGAGCTAGAGCTGGTAATTTTAATTCAGAGTGGAGAAGAAATTTTTCATCTTTTTTTTTTTTTCTTATTCAGTTTTCTGTTGTAATTACCAGGCATCTCTGCTTATCATCTTTATGGATTGATGTCTCCTTCAGAGAATAAAGTACTTCAGATGCTGTTGTGACTACTTGTAGGCACTAGTAACTGTGAATCCAAGATATTGAAAAAGTGGGTAATAGAAGCACCATAGATAAGTGTGGTCCTGTTTAAAACACATATTGATAAAGAAGTCTGGATATGTGAATTTTACTCCTCTATCTGCCTCATGATTCCCCTTTGAGCCAAGAGAAATACTGCACTTTTTTGTGATCCTATGGTTCAGCTCCTCTAAAGCAACATCAGTCTCCTGACTTGTACCCTTGCTTTTGGTACCCATAGAAAATGCTTTTTGTCTTTCCCATAAAACAGGATGAATATATTTTAGTAGTAGGACTTCTGAATTTCAACCACTGTCCAGACCAGTGGTAACTGCTGTTGCAGTCTGCAGCTGTGCAAAAGCAAGACAGTTTGTACTGCTTGGCCCTACATCATTGATTGGGCTTCATTTCTCTACTCAAAGATCTCGTTCAACGTTTCTAAATGTAGCTCCCTCCAACAAAGAGAAGTCAATTTGCTCTCCAAAACGGAGAAATTGCCCACAACCATTAGAAAGTGTTGCAACCATTAAGTGATTCTGGCATTAAGTGATTTGTCATGTTTCTAAGCATGACAAAGCTTCTTGTGATGTCTGCAGGCAGTGAGGAGCAGGATCCAGGGCAGGAAAGCACAGCTGTCTGCCTGGATGATTGAACAGGCTTAAAGCTACATTTCTATCCTGGTGTCATTCTTTGAGAAGCAAGAGCTGATTTACCCTCTTGGGGTGGAGCTAAACCTGAAACTCAGCTTGCTCAGGAGACTTGGGTCTCTCCATGGCAGGATGAGTGGCCCCTGCTGGTCATGGCATCCCCAGATGCCTGTGTTGGCCCCACGGATCACAGTTAGCTTGAACTGCATGTGGTAATTCCATTTCTCTTCAAAGAGTGAGCTAACATTAAAGTGAGCACAAGTGAGGGGCATTAACTGAGCTCAAGTGAAAAACATTAATTTTAGCAGAGAGCATGTCTCAAATTTCTGACTCTGTATGAGCGTGGAGACCTTGTGTGCGAAAGTATCTTTTCAAGTGTAGATATTTTCCTTGAAAGGGATAAAATGACTGCATTAATGTGTCACTTGGGGCTAGTTTTCTTTACACAAAATGTGACTGATTGAACAGCTTTTTCTCTGTTACAAACATTTAGGATTGAACACAGCAGTCTGTGTGTATGTGATATGCATTTGTGTATTTACATACAGTCATAGACATCCTGATGTATACATTCACACTACTCTATACTTACATATTACCAACATGAGTTATACCTTTGGTGACAGCTGTGCCATGCCTATGGTAGACCTGACCTTGGAAAAGATACCAAGGGTAGTAGTAGACACAATGGGGAGTGTTTGTGTGCTTTCTAGGCATTTTAGGTGCACCAAGAATGCATAAATATCAAAGATTAGTGTCCTGCAAAAATTTCTTTTAAATGCAAAAACATGCAAAATGTTAATCTAAGTTGCTTTTTTTATAACCCTCAAAAGAAAGGGGAAAGTTAGAGGTGAATAAAGTTGGATTTTTTTAGTTGATACTTGTTTAATTTTGTATTATTGCAGAAACTGGAACACAAAGAAGTTTTGGTTGGCTTATTGTTCCTGGTTTTCCCATTCATCCCAGCCAGCAACCTCTTCTTCAGGGTGGGATTTGTGGTGGCAGAGCGAGTCCTTTACATGCCGAGGTAACTATTGCAATTGAATTTTTTTGCTAATGAGACCACCATCTCATTTTCTGAAAGCAGGCATGATTGCTTCTTCCCTTTTAAGTACTTCAAACATTATATTGCTAGTCAGTGTGTTCTCTGCCTGGGAGTTTTGGCGTTACAGCATGAGAGATTTTATAGTCAGCTGACAGCAGATTGCTTGGCAGGAGCAAAGCTACTCAAAATCCTTGCTTTTTTTTTTTAAACACCGATTTTTTGGTGTGCTTGACACAGCTCAATACAGAGATGAGGTATTGTTTCTTGAGGATTGTCCTTCAAGACTCTTTTTCTTGGTAGCATTATCAAATGAAATTCCTCAACTATTTTGTCTTAAGGACAGCAGCTGGAAAGTTAACCTGTCATGTTTTTATTGGGTTCTTGTTCAGCTTTCCCACTCCATTAGGTGCTCAGTAAATACAAAGGAACTTTCGCTGTCTCAGAAGGCTCCTGGATTCAGCTGTGGAATATGCACATGGGCTCCTGCCTGTAAGCTACTGATTGCATACACATCCAAGAGTGGAGGTTTGCAGTTGTTGGGCAGGAGGAGAAAAATCCAGCCACTTCTCCGTCCCTCAGCCAGTGCCCTGAAACTCCCCTTAGCTTGCAGCCTCTATCAGTTGTCCCTTCAGCAGTCTGGGTGCTTCTCATTGCATTTAGGCAGGGACAGCTTTGAGGTGTTACTTGTGACATCGCTGCAGTATCCAGAGCAGAGGCTGCAGTGGCAGTCAGAGGCCATTCATCCAAGATGCACCAGACCATTGCCCATTTCACAGAAACACAGGCTGCTTGAGGCTGGAAAGGACCCTGGGAGGTCGTCTGGTCCAAACTCTCAGCACAAGCAGAGCCGATTGCCTGGGACCAGGTACAAACAGCTTTTGAATACGTCCAAAGAAGGAGATTCCACAACATGTCTGGGAAACTTGTGCCAGTGCAGTTTATTCCATGCATGAGCACAAGTGGATGCTGCAAATTGGATGCTGCAAGTCAGAAATCCCAATTCTACCCTTGGGTGCAGGGGGCCAGCCTCTGTTATATCTAACAGGAGCTGCCGTTGCAGAGCTGATGACAAAAGAGAAGTCCTCAGCTTCACCCTGGGGTTACTTTGTGAAAGTTGAAACAGAAGTTTTATTCCACAAAGCACTTAAATTCTCTTCTTCAGAAATTCTGCATCCAAACATCCTGAGAAAAATGCTTATATATAGTCTTCTGAAAAGCTGTACATATCCTAATTGTCTTTGGTGTAAGCGCTGTCATAAAAAGGCTGCTCATTGGTGTAAACGTCAGGCTGTGGAGGAGCCATTGCATGTGTTACAAGGCTCTTATGCACTTAGGCTTTATCCCTGTGCCTCTGGACACTGACATGCCTTATAGGTCAAATTCTGCTGACTTTATTCACATCACTAGCCCTGCCTTGGTTTGCTGAGGGTACACCTGAAAGTGTAGCAAGTGAAAGTTGTCTCTCAGAGTTATTTTGCAAATGATGCCCTCAACTAATGGATCCTGCATCATTTCAAATTAACTTGGAAATCAGATTGCTTTAAATTCATGTAACAGAAAATGAGGAAACACATGAAAGAGCAAAGCTATTAAGGAAACAGTCAGCTGAACACAGGGCTATGTGGAGTGGTTGCATTTCTGAATCTCAAAAGAACAACTGCGGAAAATACTTCATCTGTCAGCAGTTCCTCGTCCTCCTCCAGATGAGACTGCTGATATAATGAAGGAGGGGCAATGAAGAAGAAAAAAGGGTATGTTTGCACAGAGAAAATTAATCAGCATTAGCATGTGTGCCTATAGTTTGTATAATGCTTTTCATCTCCCTGAGGGCTTTGCAAATATATGACCTACGAAGTAGGTAATTGATAGTTGCTACTTTTTATTTATTTTTTTTTTTTAGTTAGAAAGACTGAGGCACAAGGATTAAAAGATTACTCTGGAGTAAGTCTGTATCAGAGTCCCTGGGTCTCATACTTGGCTCAGATAACTCCTGTCCTGCTTTGCAACATTTGGTTTTTGCTCTTAACCCGGGCTGGCAGGTAGCTGGCATGAAAAGTGGAGGCAAACAAACCCTGGCAGTGCATGGGAATGGTGGGCACTTCCCCACGGAATGATCTGGAGAGAGCTGAGTATCTATTGCATCCTCCAGGTCCAAAATTGCAGGGGTGGTGAGGGGCACTTCTGCAAATATTCATGGCCACAACAGCATAAAAATAATGTGGGTTTGTTTTGTTTTTTCCCTTGGGATGATGGCAGTTTAGTAACAATGGCTTTAGGAAGTGCTCGTGTTCTTTATTTAGAACAGCCTGTAGCAGTTTTCTCATGTTACATCTTGAAAAGGGGGTTTCCTATCCTTTGCCATTCCATCTCTTGAAACTCATTTAGCAAGTCAGAGGTTGCCATGCAGTTTTATTTAGACAAAAGTCCTCAAAGAGATGGAGAGGAGTTGATGATCTATGTTTTTGGGCTTATGCTGGAAGGCACTTTTCTATCTCTGTTTCAAGCAATAGCCTTTTATTGATATTTGTGGATGTGACACTTGGATATTTATGTATGGGACGGTGGTGTATGTGTGTCACAGCCTGAAGTCCTGATTCAGTGTTGCTCAGTTGGTACCTGGGGAAAATGTCAAGCATTTTCTTTTCAATAAAAGTTAAGTAAGGACCCAAGGATTTATGTAAAGATATTATAAATAGAAAGAAGAAAGAAATAAGCCTTTTGCTCAATGTCTAATTATATGGCTGGGCCTTGCCTTCTGGGGATTGATGGATATTTGGAACAATTCCTCTTCTGTCTGCAACCCTGCCTCGGGGGAGAAACATACAACCTATGTCAAAATGGTTGAATGTTTTCTTTAATTATGTTCAGCTAAACAGAAATATTTTGAGAAAATATTTCTTGTATTTATTTTTTCATTTGAACATTACAAGCACTTGTTTAAATTAGGAATATTTAATAATAGTGTTACTTTAGCTTGAAAAATTTAATTGGAAACAATTTATTGTCTTTAAACTTTTAATTTTTTTGTTGGTTTGAGTTTTTTGGTTTTGTTTGGTTGGATTTTTTTTTGCTGGGTTTTTCCTGTCAATAAAAGGGCAAAACTTGGTTTTGGGAGGACAAAAGGGGTGAAATACCTGGGCAGTGCTGAAGAGGATACAACTCTCTAGGCCAGATTTCCAAAGTGGCATCACTTAAGAAGCTGAATCAGTGAAAGACTTAAATTACAGTTCTTTCCCCTCTTCAAAATGTCGATGCAAACACTGCTCAGAACCCCACAGACAGTGTAATTGTTCGAAAATGCAGAATGACTGAGTGCAGGCAGTTGTTCTGAGTCGTGAGCAATTTCTCTGTACTCCCAGGGGAGCAGCAGCTCTTCCTCTGGAGAGGAAGAGGAGCAGCAATGCAAACTCTTGGGCTGTGCAGGAGCTTCCAGCAGAGCTGGGGCTGCCCTGACCTCATCGAATCAGACCTTTCCTACCAGAGCAATTTCTGTGTTTGCCTCAGCTTCCCCTGCTACCCTCCTGGCTGAGCTGCTGTGTCTGGACCACTTAAGCTGTTCTCACAGCTTTGTATGAACCAACAAATCAACCAAAGCATCTCTCCGTGGGTTATTTCCAATTTGCTGGAAGAAATAGGCAATCCAGTGATACCTGCCCCGTTTTTATGGCAACTCCTTCGTGGTGGATATTGCAGGGTGCACAGCTACTCTTTCCCAGCACAGGCAATTACAGTTTGCTGTCAGGTTTTTTTGCCAGCTCCTCACTATATCAAGAGTTGACGTTGCAACCCTAATTGACAATACTTGGAGATGAGATCACTGCTATATACAGGATGGCATTTGCTTCACCATCTATCTTAAAATCTGCAAGAAAACCAGCATCCAGAAAAAAGCACACTTGTATTTTTCAAGAAATTAACACATCATGGTAAAGTTTTCCTCATGCTGTAGCAAAGCAGGGACGATATGAATTTTTGCCTTTGCATAGAGCATATTTTAATCCTTTGTGCTAATGCATTTGTTCCAACTAGTGTAATCCCAAACATTATTAACTTTTGTAATTGGAGGGGGAAAAAAAGAACCTGGTAGGTGGTGGAATCATCTGTAACTTTTATGAAACTGATAATTTGTGAGCAGAAGTGCCCACTGCTTACAAGGCAGCCATTTGGGGACAGGACATACTGGTGCTTCTCTTCTGGGAGCATATTATGTACTCCACATTATCTTCATTTTCTTAAGGACCAGTTGAGCAATGGGATTTTAGTTTCCTATGCCACTCCTTTATTGTCATTTGAAGCTGCAAGTTCACCACGAGCTGAATTTCTGTTTGCCTTTCAGAATTCTTTCAGTATTAGATCAGATCCTGTGTAAAGGATCATCTGGTTTACAGAAGAAGCTTCTTTTCATTTGGCATCAAACACTGACCCAGTGAAGTCAGCAGTGAAAGTCTCATTGGCTCTCTGGAGCCAGTTTATCTTCTCCCTGATCTCAATTCAACAACACAATTAAGCATTTTGCCAGTTTTCCAGTTAAGTCCAGAAGTCATTTGGGATTTGTATGTGGAATCCAAATTACACCTGTTCCAATTACTTGACACAGACATGATTTCACTGCTTACTCTGTTGCTGCCATTCTTGCAGGGGTCACGGGGCAGCCAAAGTTCAAAAGAAGTGAACTAGATTATATTCCCTGTAATTCAGGTGCAGACCTGAGGGCACTGGGAGTGAAATGGGAGGGCATTATGTGATGGCAGTAGGCCAGACCCCAGCCCCAGCTGTGTCTCTTTTGTGTGAGGGATGCCTGTCCCCACTGCAGGGTGTCAGTTTGAGCAGCACTCTGCAAAAATGGCTCGTGGCTGGAGGCGAGGTGGTTGGGACTTCAGCTGAGGCAAGTTGACCCCAGTTCTGTTTCCCCATCTATGAAACAGGGATAATAACTCCACTCTGCCCTTCAAAAAGGGGCAGAGAGGGTTCTCATTACTAAATGAGAAATAACTCCTTGTAGGAAGACTAAATGCTGTGAGCAGCTACCTTGCAGATTCATGTCCAAACTTAAGGTCCTACATTTGGAGGCTTGCCCCATCCCTATTAAACACTTCAAGGAGAAATCGAAGCAGCCATCCTCTGTTAATGCAGGCAAGAAATGCTGAGGTGCCAGTGCCATATATTTTGGCAAAAGGCAGTAAAGACGTAGGAATAAAAACTGATTCTGCAAAGCTGAAAAAGATGAGCTCATGCCGTGTTTGGGCTAGACTGCTGTATTGCATTATTTTAACTAAATTTAAAACATGTTTTTGAGAAATGTGTTGTGTTTTGGGCATGTAAAGTCAATTCAGGAAAAAGCTAAATTTTTGTGGGGTTATGGGCATTAATAGGTATACTGGAAAGATTTCTGGGGGTTTTGTGGTAGATTAAGTTAAAGGAAAACCTTCAAATGCATTATTCTGGTCCTGAAAATGATAGCGGTAGGTAAAGATATTGCCCTTAAGAAGATGCCTTGTGAAATTTAATAGATAATAATCTTACATGGAGTTTTTGAAGACCTGTGATGGCACTGAATGGGAACTTACTTCCTACTATAGAATTCCAGAAGTTATGACAGTATTTAAATTAAAACTGTAGCATACAGACTCATCCCCACTGAAGTATATAAGATCTAGGGAAATGCCTGTGGAATCCCCATGGAATTATATTGGATTTTTCATTTATAAAATGTTTTCTTTCCGTACTTCGTATGGTAATCAAAAACTTGAAAGGTTTCCGTATTACTTGTAAATATTTCAGATAGAAATCTGTTGAATGTGAAATCTTGGGCTCAAAGACTCTAATGAAGGGGGTTTGTTTATCACGTGATTTTTTGGAAGGAAGGGGAAATGTGTCCAAATGTTGAATAGCTATTCAAGGGTTAGTGAAATCATTAATTTCTAGTCCATATTTTCTCTCTAATAAGGAAAAGTTCCTTCATTTTCTCTGATTACATCACGTTCTGCCTAGAGAATCACACTGCTAGTGGAGGTAAATCATTTTGATTACTTAGCTGATCATGTCTAAGTATCTTTAATACAGGCCGACATAGCTTTTAATTTAGAGCCAGTGACAGACTTAGCACTAACTCATAAGGTACCTTTCCAAGTTAGATGTATTCTTCCAGTGTTTATAGTTCATTATGTCTTTGTATTATGACCTGCAGACTCTATTCCAGGAAAAGCCTGCTTAATACCAGTGAAATGTTGACATTTTATTCAACAGGCTCAGTATAAGTATGTTGCCAATTTTTGGTTGCCACACTGATCCTTCTGTAGGGATTGTTTTTTCCAGTGGGATTTTTTTTGTATGTTAAATATTATATCTTGATGGTCTTCCTGAAATCTTTTAAAACCTCTAGTGGCCAAGAAAAAGTATATCAATTCCATGTCATCTTTACTGAGAGATAAGCAGTTTAAACAATGCTTTTCCTATTATCCCCAAATCTCAGTACTAGTGAGTGCTCCTGGCTGACTCTGTGGGACAGACACATCCCACATCCTCCTTGCCTTTGGACACTTAGTCCAAAACGTGACTGTTACAACAGGTTTTTCCCTTGTAGTACCATCTGGTTGAGAAAGTTCTGGTACAACATCTTCCTGTGAAATATACCATGTTTTAGTTAACCCAAAACTTTTCGCCAAGGTGTGCTAACTGTAGTGAAACTTTAGACAAAAAAGTTAGAAACAGAAGACTTCTCCAACCCAAGATGAAGTTTACAGTCAAAAGGAGATGGACAACAGAAAGGATGGTTGGGGAGAGCAGCACAGAACTGCCTCTTTAGAAGGGGACACTCATCTGAGAGCTGAGACATCAAGGTTTATCTGCCACACCCCCAGCATCTTTTTGGGATAATCTGTACCCTGCTGGAGCACTCAGTGGTGGCAGTTTGATCTAGACCTGATCTAGGCCCATGCTTACACTTTTGTTTTATTATCTAGCCTGTAACTTGCTGAGTTTAGGCTATCCTTGTCCCAGCTGCGAGGCAAAGTCTCAGTCCAGCAGTAAGCTTGGCAGTGCAAGATAAACTTCTCAAAATTTCTGAAAAACCTGGGCCAGTGGAGTGTGGTTATTCCAGATCAGCTTTCATGGCTGGGGAATTCTGGGGACTCAAAACTCTACATGTGCACCCACTGCACCCCCAGGTTTGAGCATGACCTGGCACAGTGGTTTGAATCCAGGTGATCTAGTTTACAGGAAGTGGCCCAGCTTCTGAGTTTCTGGCTCTTTTGGGTGACCCAGAAAAGGATGGTTTTTTTGGTCAAAGATTGGGCTTGATGATCTTGAAGGTCTTTTCCAACCTTAATGTTTCTATGATTTTATGACCCAAGTGCAGCCTAGCATGCACATACAAATACACTCTTATTTCCAGATGGAAACATTCTTTTTCAAAGGCCAGATTTCGATTTGGCCCAAACAGCCCCAACCTTGAAAAACCTGACATTTTTCAGAAAACAGCATCTTTGCTACTCTGCCAGCACAGCTCATCACTGGAGCTGCATGCCTGAGAGTGCTTTTTGGGGCAGAAAGAACCACCCTGGCTATGCTTATTTTTGCCAGCACTCCTTTCCACATCTGACTGCTGTAGTGAGGCAAGAGCAGCCCACAGGGCATGCCAAGCGTGCTTTTTGCAATCAATTACTCTCCATTAGAGAAGTGTGAGGAGAGCCGATGAGTTTAACAGGGATGAACTGCCTTTTCCCCTGCAGCAACAGCCCTGACTGCAAGCTGCATTTCAGCTGGCTTTGCCTCTTCCTCTCAGTACCTTTCCACTGCTCAGGCTGCAGAGCTTCAGCAGCTAGGACTAGGAGCATGTAAAGTGTGTTGTGCCAGGTAATATATGTGTGGTATTGAGACTAAGAAGCTTGTGGGGAACTATAAAACTGAGATAATCCAAATATTTGTGTTCAGCCTTTGGATCTGGCCACAGACACAGTCTTTCTGAAGGGCTGTGCTCTCTGCTCTCTGCTCTCTGAAGTGCAGCAGCAGAGCATGCATTTAGTCATGAACACAAGGGTTAAACTTGCTTCAGAGTAGCTTGAAAGCAAGGGTTGATTTTTATGGAGGGAAAGGGAGTCATCTTAAATCAGTGCTGGAAATCAAGAAGGAGTTTTGCAGCCCAGAAAGATCCTCCTGCGTGAAATGTTGAAGCCAAGTGCATTTTCTGGTCTCAGTATACTTTCGATATAATCCCTTTTGTTGCATTAGCAGCCCCTGAATACGGCAGTGCTTCTTCCATATTTCCACAGGCTGCTTATAGGCAACTCTTTCCCAAACTGATATGTATGCATGTATGCATCTGGATTCTTATCTAGGCTGAGCTATGAAATCTGGAGCAACTGCTTTGATGAAATCAGTGGATTTAGTCCAAGTTTACATTCATGTAGTTGAGATTGAATCATTTTTTTAAAAACTCCCAAAAAATACTTCACAGGATTTGACATCCATAAAATTACTATTAAAAAGCATGAGGAAAGCATCTTTTCTGCATAGTTTCTCCCACTCTTTTAAAATTTCTTTTTACAACCCTACCTGGGTGAGTTAGAAGAGGTTGGGACTCCAGTTGCTGGTGTCCAGGCTGGGTCTCTCAGAACTTCGGTTCTCAGCTTGCTCTGATCACAAGCTGCACAAAGTCACAGCTTTGAAAATGCAGTAGAAAGCATGACTAGAACATGCCTTGCTCTTCAGGAGTTTTCCACAGCAGTAGGTCTCCAAGCAGTTTCTGGAGAAGGTATAAGATGATTTCTGATGCAGGCAGATTGCTATAGCAGAGCATCCTGATTATCCTGGGCTGCAGCACATGTGGCTTTGATTAGATGCCATCACCACAAGAGCCAAATGCAGTGAAACCATTCCTGACTTTTACTAAAAAGGGAGAAACCTCATCCATAGAGAGCAGAGCTGTGTGCAGGCATCCTCAGTAACAGCCTCGCCTCGGGAAAGGAGCTGTAATGGCCAAAGGAAAGGTTGAATTTGCAATCTAATTACCCAAGATGTGTTTGCAAATATTAAGTATATGCTGTTTTGGCTCTAGCTTTAATAGGGCAATACATACAGAACACCATGGGAAATAAGGTCTGTATGCCACCACATTCCCATCTGCTTGTGCCTCTTGTCACTTTGCTTCCTCACAGGTGGAACAATATTAACAAACGACAGAAATTACGGACAAAAATGTGTTATTATCCAGCTCCCTGGATGTGTGCAGTCTGCCTGATCACATGGCAGTAGCACAGAGGGATTCCCTGCTGGGCTGCCTGGACCTTGGCCCTTGCTGCAGTTCAGGGCATGCCTAAGGTATCAGTTTAATACTGCAGGAATCTGAAACCATGAGGAATCATGAAACCACTGGCTTGTGGGTCCATTTGCCCAGCTTTTCAGCTGCATCATGGAATTTCTGAAGTTACAGGTTCTCCTGTAATGTGTTCTCACTGTGAGCCCACATTAAATCTACTACCACGTTAACTTGGTGGGCTGTTTCTGAGGATCCTGGGGACCAAGCTGGCATGGACTTTTCACTGCTGTAGCAGGCTGTTGCTTATCCTACAGAAGCAAAAAAAAAAAACCAAACCCCAAAACAAAACAAAAATTTAGCAGTTTTACAATAATCCAGTGGAAAAAAGACTTAGAAAAGTGGGTTGGGGATTTTGTTTGTTTCTCATTGTTTTCGTTTTGCTACACAGTATTTCAGAAAAGTGCTTGTATGGCAATGCTGAAAGAAAAGCTCTTCAGGGGAAATGGTTCCCTTCCTAGGAAACACTAGAGTTAAGTAAAAATCCAGATAACCCCCAAACCCACAACCCTGCAGCCTCAGTACATATGCAGATAGCTATGGAGATGTCTGCAAAGTAGTACTTAAGGGGTAAGGTTTTCAAGTGGCAAACAAGATAAAAGGTCCTTTTGAGACATTTTTCTCTTTTTTTTTCCTCCTGTGTGTGGGTAAAACCTGATTTCTTGATGAGGTAAGGTTTGATTTGAAGTCAAGTCCCCCATCATTCTGAGATGAAAAACAAATCTATTTGAAATGTTCTCTGTGTTTGTAGGTGGTGGCATGGTCACAGCAGAATTAACCACATAGGAAGCATTACCTGGCAAGTTACCTTCTCATCCAAGTGCAGCCTCACCTGTATGGGCTCTTTCCACCAGGGTACCACTTCTTGGGCTGCTCCTGACTTGATAAAACTCAGAGCAGCTTCAAAGGGTCCCCTGAAGCCTGGTGAGGTCGGGATCAAGGAAAGTGGGATGAACTTGCATCTGGGGGTGAACTGTAGTGGGGTGGGGAGCTCTCCGTGTCCAGTGACTGTCAGGGCAGGTTGCTGCTGCAGCAGCTTTGTCTTTGTGAGCTTGGTGCTTCACTGGTTCGAAATGTCATGGTTGCTGTAATAAAGTTAATTTCTGTACTGGGACTTTTGGGTCTAGTGTGAAACAAGTGAAGTAAGGTATGACAGATTTTGTGGTTTTGGAACTTGGAAACAACAGTAATATAATTATGGGATTTTGACAGATGTTTTAATACATTGGTGCAGACACTGTTTTGTTTAGAGCAGATCATGGGATCTGGAGGAGGGGTCTGGATTTGCCCTGATTTCACCATGGTTATTTGGCCTTAAGACAGAAATGTAAGGAGAAATGCAAAAATTCCTAAGGATAATAGCTTTGGGGATGTTGCAAGGAATTATTTTGCAAACTTTGTGGCATGGAATCACAGACACAGATGCTTTCCTGACAGCAAACATTCTAGTGCTTTCTGTGCTTCTGGAAGGCCTTGGCCTGCAAAAGACCTGCAGCCAGGAATGTAATATTTGCTCTCAGCCAAGGGATGGGATGTAATAAAAACAGCCATGAAAAAAGATGGGGATCCACCTGACACTGCACTGAAAGGTCCTTATGTGGGTTTGTTCTCCCTTTTTCCTTGATGATCTGTGGCAGGAAATAGTCTGAATTTGTAAGCCAAGCTCACCAGGTTCTGAATAAAAAAATACTCACCTACTTCATGCTGTTGGATCCTTTCCCTTCTTTTCCTGTACTTTGGGTTCCCATGCACTTTACAGTGCAGAGCCATCAACTATAGGCTAGTTACACTCTAATGTGGCCCAACTGCAACTCAGTGCTGATATTGTCAGAGTTATCTCCATCTTATTAAGTTGTAAACCATGCTTCAGTCCTACCCTTTATTTAACCTTTGCAGGTTGGGATGCTGGTACCTCATGAGCAGTGCCCATCCAGCAACTATTTGGGAACCTGTTCCTCTCTGTATTTGGACTTGCTGAATCCTATAGTCTTGTTACCTTGCTGAGTGTGGAGCCTGCTTTTGGGTTATTTCCCAGTTTATCTCCTGGGCAGTCCTGTGTGCTGTTGAGAAAGTTACCTTGGTTTCCATTGCATACTCCCCGTGTTGTAGAGTGATGGACTGCATCCTCATTGCTGTGTTAGCAGAGCAAATCACTTTATAGCCATGTTTCAGGTTCCTGTAAGAGGAAGATTGCAGCAGACCTCCCTTACAAAGTGCTTTAGGAGCCCCCTGATGGGGAGTGCCCTGTGGAGCTGGGCACTGCTGCACCCCTGCATGGTGCCATTGCCTGTGTGGCTGGGATGGCAGCTGCCATCTGAGCTGAACTCCTGCTTCTCTGTAGCACCCAGCATCTCTCGGGAAATACGGTGGTGGTGGTGCACTGCAGGTGGTTGAGAACAACCCTGGGAAGCAGCACCTTTCCCAGTGGCTGTGGAAGGTGCAATGTGATGCTGACTGTGCCTCAGACTGAGTACTGCTGCTAAGGTAGAAATTCCCAAGAGCCAGGACAGGATTTGACATAAACATCAAGACACTGACGTTTGCATTTTTTGTTTTCTGGACGCATTCATGATTCTGTAGAAAGGGTCTGTTCTTGAATACATAAAGGTGTAGGGAAATGACTTTGAAAATGGCCTTGTGCTAAAGCAATTAAATAATATTTATTTCAGATAATTAATTCCAAGGGAAGGATAAAATTGAGGAGAGGCAAAATAACAGAGTGAAAATTGTGTGCAGGCTTTTGAGGCATTTCTTGTTGAAAAGGGAGGGATTATTACTGAGATTAGCTTTTCAGAGTTTTTAAAGTAGCATTCAATAACTGTAAAGGCTGGATCGTTTGGCACCAGTATCTCTGTAGTTTTAAATACCTGCTTGCAGTTAATGTGGGTGCAAGAAGATATATATGTGCAAAAGAGTTAATGGAAAAAAACCAGTGTAAGTACAACAAGAAATGTATTACAGCAAAGTCCAAGCATAATTGAGTGATGTAAATATATCGATAACCACTTCTGAAAAATGGGAGAACTCAAAAATAGCAATGAAAGAGTTCTGAATAATCACCAGATCTGATGTTGTCTCTGGATTTGCCCCATGTGTCTATACTTCTCTCAGTGTTCTATAAGGCACCTGTACTGTGCCAGAGACAACACAGTCCTGCTAATCAGTATGTACAACAGAGGCAGGTTTTTTCCTCAGTGAAAGGAAGAATTCTTGTCCCTCTCCATCCTTCGGAAGCCTAAGCAGTAGCATTGTGCGGTGCTGTCCAAGAGGGCAGAGAAACCATGCAAAGAAGCATACACAGAGCTCCTCAAGTATGGAACATTTTCCTTTTTCTCATTTCCCCATTGACTTTCACCATATTGCGTGTTTCCCTGCAAGGTCACCTCAGACAGGGGAATTTTGCTATTGTTTTTTCTTACCTCCTAGCATTCTCACTGGGAGGTTGCTCAAATGTCTCTGTACAGTCCAGTAAAGCCTGTAAAACTCTGGCTGGAGTGTGGGCAGGTGCAGTGATCTCTCTACCTCCAGCCTGCCTGCTTTTAAATGTGGCATTCAGCTGGGGTTCAACTGGTGTGCCAGTGTTAGGGAAGGGCTGTGCTTCTGTCCCTGTTTATTGATTGTCCCCAAGTGTTATTGGAGAGCCTTCTGCTCCCTTATTTCATCAGGGAGAGCTGCCTGGACTAAGATAGGTTTTAAGTCTAACACTAAATCAGGTGCTAAGTAACCTGAAGAGTTCTAGATAAGCTAATGAAATTTGTTGAGCAATAGAAATTTAAATTCCTTGTAAAAAATTACAAGTAAAATAAGCGATAACTAAATACAGCAACCAAAAGCACTGAATTTCCAACTCAAAGGGACATCATTGGAGGAATTAACATAACCCTTGAATTAAGGTAAATAATTACTGAATTGATTTAAATTTATTCAGGGGTAAGACTTCAGTCCAGATTTGGCTTGTGAAAATGCCACAGTAGTTATTAATGGAGAGCCATAGAAGTGCTGGGGGACTGGGAGCTGGAGACGACCATGTGTCAGTTCACGGAAGGGCAGCAAGGAAGATCTGCCAGCACATCTCACATATTCTGGGCTGGGCACTAGAAGGGATGGGCTGGCCCTGATGTAGAAGTGCAAGACCCAGACAGGCACTCCTGCCTTTTGGTGGTCTCTGCCACCCGCTCCTGCGGCTGAGTAGACTACAGCACTCGTTCTCCTGCCTCAGCTTCACAATTTGTAAACTGGAATTAATAGCAGCCACCACTGGGATTGTTTAGAGACTTCCCCCTGTTAAAATGCCTTTCATTTCCTCACTGCTCCAGTAGTGCTCAGTATTACTGTTATTACATGGTGCTTTCTTAGCTCGCTGTTCAGAAAAGCAGCTGCCTTCTGGGGCTGGTGTAAGCTACCATTATGCTGGGTGGTATTATGTACACGCCTGTACTTTTGGCATCTGGGTCTATCATTTAGATTAATTTGGAAATTGCGTAGTGACTTGAGGAAAACTGCTGTTGAATTGAAGTTTGTTAGCCCAGAAAATATTACTAGTCCAAAACTCCCTGTAATTGTGTAATAAATGCAATACTGCATGGTCTTTCATATAAACCAGACACTTGAAATATAACTTTTGGTACATTTTGCCTTTCCTTTTTTTTCTTTTTTTATTTTCCCAGTATGGGGTACTGCATCCTTTTTGTCCACGGTCTAAAAAAACTGTCTACGTGGCTAAATAAATGGAGAATTACTGTTCCGACTCTCTTTGCTTTGCTGCTGCTGCTCTTCTCTTGGAAGACGGTGAAACAGAATGAAATCTGGCTGTCACGAGAATCCCTTTTCAGGTAGGAGTGACCACAGGATTATACTGGCATTTTTATCTTGTTTAAAAGAAGTTTGTTACGTGGAATAGTTTTTAGAAACTTTTAGAAATTTAGAAAAAGTTGTGCTATTGAGGCATTGATCTAATTAACGTTTTTATGATCATAAAACAACACTTCCTGTTGTCTGATACCTGAGCAAAAACTGGTGTCAGCACTTTATATGCTTGTGTACAAACTTTGGTTCTGACAATCACATTTTTAAGACATGCTGGTTTTAAATAATTTCGATTCTGTAGATATAATGATAATGTAATGCTTTTGTTTCTAAAGACATAGCAAAAGTTTTTTGCAACATTCTGGAATGCCATAGTAACGCTACTGAATATACAGAAATTTCTTCAGCAGTGTTCTAAAGACAAAAATAAAATGCCACAAAGTGCCAAACGTAATGTACCATATTTCATTTTATTTGATTACTCTTTCCCAAACAGCTCTCTTAACAACCTCATTTATGTATTTTCTTGCATTGAAACAGACTGTTTCATTTTGTGTTTTGCTAGAGAATGTATTGCATTTGCCTCCAGCCGCTTTCAGCAGTTGTCTAATTGTGAAGTAATTGCAGAAACGCAGGTGATCTGCACACGGGTTGAGCTTTATTCCCTAACTTATTGGCCAGAGCAAAGTTTAATTTATGCAGCGCTAAAAGTATGAAATTGTTTCTTATGTGTACCCTTTGGTCTTCAGGAAACACTACTGAAGCAGTGGGAGCTCTCTTAGGGGGGCTGTTTTTTAAAAAATCTGGAACTGGGATTTCTTCCCTCTGCATGATTCATGGAATATTCTGAGTTAGAAAGGACTCACAAGGACCATCAAGTCCAACTCTTAAGTGAATGGCCTGTACAGAGATGGGGATCAAACCCACAACCTTGGCACTATTAACACCATGCTCTGACCAACTCAGCCAGTCTCAGTTCCCTGCCTGTCTCCTTCAAACACTGTTTGCTGTTCAAACAACAGCAGCCATGGTGACTGTCTTGGACTCACACAGCAATCCATGTAGGACACACCTCCAGTCCAAACCTGGCCACTTGGAGGAAAGTAGGAGGATTTCCAAGTGGGACAGCTCTCTTACTGAAGAGGAGGTGGGAATATGACAATTCCATTTTCAGATGTGCAGGCATCATATGGTGTTGTGTTGTGTACAGCTGTGGTCACCCGTGTTTAAGAATGATTAAGTAAAACTGTAGCAGATGCCAGGAGGACATTTCCTTCTACTAAGGAGTGTTCTTGGGAGAATATGGAGTGTCATGGGATCTGCTGCAGAAGAGAGGGGTCAGCTTATGTCTGCTTAGTTGGATACAAATGGAGTTCTGTCCTTCCAGCCTCCATTCAAAGCAGGATGACTACTGCTCGCTGCAGTTCCAGGGCTGTGCACTGCTGTGGTGCAGCTCTGGGCTGGAGCTAAGACACCTGTAGCTCCAGGGAGGGGCTTGGGTAGCCCAGGGCAGTACTCAGAGCTCAGTGCCTTGGGCTGAGCTGTTTCCCTCTTCAGCTCAGGAGTTTTAGGGACAGTACCAGGAGAGAGGTCTGCCCCAGGCTTTTGAGGGGGTGGCAGAACTCTTAAATTCCTGCTGGGTCACCTCATATTGTGTCCTGCCCCTGAGAGCAATCAGCAGCAGCTGCCAAGCAAAGCACTATAAGAACAGGCCAGCAACAATAATGCTTCTCTCCAGTTCTTTCCCAGCTTGCAGTAATCTGCAGTTTAAAGACTTCCTGAGTCAGGAGTTACTTGCTATTTTTGCTTTTAACAGCCACTGATGGACTTTTCTTCCATAATATCTCTGACTGCTTTTTCAAATCTATTTATAGTTTTGGCTTCTACAGCATCCTGTGCGCTGGGCTCTGTCATTAAATTACAGAGTGTGCACACTAAGATTTCCCTCTGTGTGCTGTGAGCCTTCTGCCTGATTATCTGGTTTGGTATCCCCTCATTCTGGTGTGCTGAATGAGTTGTGAGTAACCATCAGCTTGTCTCTTAGGATAAAGGCACTTTGATGCCTTGAACCCCCATGCCTTCACCTAAGGCTTTCTCCTTTTCACATCAGCTGGTTTTGTACTCCCCTCACATGGAAGCTGTTCTGCATTTCTGATTCCTCTTGTCAGTCTTCTCTGGATACTTCCATACTCTAATCCATCCTTTTGAGAAAGCACCCAGAATCACCTTTCAAGAGGTATGTGCAGCACAATAACGTAGGACTGCTTCCTGGTTTTTGTTCTTTTCTCCTACTAATTCCTAATCTTCTGCTTGCCTTTTATGACCTCTCCTAAACTGAGTGATAATTTCACAGCACTCTCAATGCAAATTCTAAGACACCTACTGTGATTGGAAATAACTGGATTTTAGACATCAATCTGTGTGCAGATTTATGCAGATTTCCAGTGTGTGTGTACACACTCTCTATTGCTTGTGCCTGTAGCAACAGTGTTTCTCGTGCCATCCTTTTTCCCAGCCTTCAATATAGTGAGATCGTTCTGCAACAAAGTGTTAGTTAGCTTTAATTCCTGCAGTGTGATTCACATTGGTGTCATCAGCAAATGTGCCCGCTCCCTGTTTTCTCCCCTTTCGAGGTTGTAAACACCTGAAATAGCTCAGGTGCCATTGCATGTCTCCTGGGAACCCTGCTTGTGCTCTTGTCCAGCTGTAAAAACTGTTCACATATTCATGCTCTTTGCTTGCTGTCTTTCAGCTAAGTTTTGATTCATGAGAGGATCTTCCACTCTTACTCCATGACATCTTGAAGAAATTGGAATTTTATCAAAAAAAACCCCTGTTGAACATTTAAGTGCTCAACACTTATGTGTATGTGATTTGGATATTTACAAAGGCTTTCCATAGTTACAATAACATTTATGTACCTGTTGAGTCTATAAAAAACCAACAGAGCTTCCCAAATAACTTCTTTCTGCAATATGCAAGGCTAATTCTTTGTTGGACTGTAGTTATCCAGAAGTGTGGAAGAGTTAGGCTTTATTATGGTTCCCCCCAAATCACCTGAAGTGAAAATCAGACTTTCTCAACTGTTTCCCCCTCAAGATCCCTTCCCTGGAGCCAAATGAAGTCATGTTCATCAACTTCCATTCCCCTAGTGCCAGTCTCATTTAAATTATAGGCTACCTACCGCAGCTAATAGCTGCATGTTTGGTTTCCTTTGGATGCATTCTACCAGGCCCAGTGGATTCATAACTGTTCTGGGTGTTGATTTGTTTTAAAGCCTCTTTTACTGCCACTTCAGTTAGAGACAGTGCTTTGGTCATGCCCTGTGAGGAAGGGCTCCCAAGTGGCAACTCCTTCAGTTTTCCTGTAGTGAGCATTGGTGCAGAGAATCCATTTAGCTCTTCTGCTGCTGTCTTTTCTTCTTCAAGCACTACTTTTAGACCTCCATCATCTATTTGCCTTAGGGGATCTTTGGCAGGTTTCCTCTGTCTGATGTATTCCATTATTAGCTTTGATAGCTTTAGCAAGTTTTTCTTTAAATCTCTTTTGGCCTGCCTAATTATGGTTTATGTTTAACTGGCTGACGTTTATGCTCTTTTCCTTTTTCCTTCTTTAGCTATTCCTTTTTAAAGAGTGGTTTTAATTTCTCATAGCTGTCTTCATTGTGCTGTTTACCCTTATTGGCCTTTTTCTTGTCCTTCTAAGATCTTCTTTGATAGGTGTTACACATCTCTCACAAGTCTGTAATGTGGTAAGACCCTTCTTGTTGATGGGAAGGAAATGCAGAAGAAGAATAGTATAGCACAAAGATAATGTCATCCCAGAAGTGAGAGATCTCATCTTTGGGGCAGAAGGAGGAGGCTGATGAGGAGAGGAGGGAAAAGGGGATGGAGGTATGTGAAATGGCAATAAATTTTAATGGACAGAACAGGAGGAGGATACAGAACAAATCTATAGATGTGGGAAAGGAGACATAAATCAACCTACTTGGTAGTCTCTGTGTGTGTTGAATTTTTTTTAAGAAGTATGTGCTGGGAGAATCTTCCTCACAATCCTAGTTCTTCATTATTCTTTCTCCAGTTGCTGCTTTAATTAATTACTGCTTCTTCCCTCCTTGTAGGTTTTTTTTTCCTTTCACCTCTACTTTTTGTTCCTCCATTTACTTATTTCTGCAAGGTTGATCTATCTTGAGTCCCTTGGCTGAGGCCTGTTCTGTTAAAGACACTTTTTCTGTGTTGGTCCAGGAGATGTTTGTATACTCAATGTGCTCCTAGCTTTGTGCTTGTACACCATTCTGTCCCTTTCTCACCCCGTTTTGACATTGTGCAGCACTGTTGCCATGTCTGGGTCACTGTGGCCACAAAGTCTTCAGCCCAGGGACCAAGTTTTCTGGATGCAGAAATCCTGCCAGGTCCTGGCTGAAAGCAGCAGTGTGGGGGAGGATGCTGCTGTCTGAGGAAATGATGCATCTCCACATAGATGCACAAGCATGTGTGCATGGACTAAATGAGAAGCAAATAAACCACAAGTATAAGACCTGGACAAATAAGTAGAGAGATATTTGAGGCATATTGTTCCAAGACATCTCTAGAAGCCCCAAGCAGTTTGTCTTACTGTGTTGGCAGGTGATCAGGGTTACTTACTTAGATTAACTTAGTTGTTAATTGTTGAAGGAACTACCCTCCAGAGTGAATGCACAGGCCAGAAGGGCTGACTTGAGCTGTGGTCAGCGTTGCTGTCCGAAGCCAGGCGGAGGGAGCTGTGGGCTGATCTGTGCATCTGCTGTGCTGACCTTTCCAAGGCTTGTCAAGCAGCCACGTTTCCTGTTGCTCCTGGAAAGCATTCGCATGCACTGCCCATGTGTGTGACAGTGCCTGGAAACACAGTTGTAACCAGCAAAGGAACTGTACAAAAATGATGCTTTCTTAGTCAGCAGCTCTCCTTCCCAAGCCAGGTCTGCTGACTTCAGGAATTTGCAAAAACTGCTCCAGCCCCAAAAGCAGCATTTACTGCTGTGTTATTTTGTCAATTCTAAAAGCTGGCTCAGCTGAGGAGAGCAAGTCCATTGCATTTTGGACATCTTCTATAGGACAGTTTAATATGGCCCAACGCATATATCTGTGAAATCAGTACAAGGGTGGGAGGCCAAGGAAGGTGGCTGTGTCATCTAGAGAATAATTTGCTATAGAGAACCTTTGTTGAGGATGATTCCCAAAGCAGAGGAGACACTATCAGTCTCCCAGGGTTCCTGCTGAGGCAGGAGTGGTCTCATATTCTTCTAAACTGAGCACTTTTCATATGGATATCACAGAAAATCAATGAAGCCTCAGCCCTCCACCCAGTCACCTTGTAGAGCAGAACATGCACTTAGGAAAACAGGAGAGGGGATCACAGGGCATTTTCCCAACTGCAGTGGAATTTGGATGATGCTGGTATTTGAGGTTGGAAAATACCAGTGGTATTTTATTTCACTGATTTATGGCTAATAGGATTTTTGGTTTTCCCCAGGGAGGAAGTGCTATGTAAAAAGGTTTGCCTATTGTTTATTTTCCATTTATGTCGCTTACTGCTGTCGTAGAAGTCAGAAGGGAAGTAAATCCCCTGGAGGAATGACGTCCAATGTCAGTGGGCTCATTTCTGGCCGGAGCCAGATCGGTTCCGTAGGTTTTCAGAAGGGGACGTGTGTGACAGGCTGGGGAATAGGGAAACAGGAGAGTTTGGAAAAGCACATTGGAAAATTTTATTGAAATTGTGAGAGACTGGGAGCTTGTGGGAAGCAGAAATGGAAAAACATTGTGTTCTGCTTTGTTATTTATACTCCACCCTTTCCTTCTTGGCTTTCACTGTGGACATCATTGTTTCCTCTGTCAACGAGCAAACAGCGTTCTCGACTGGTCAAGAATCAGTTAGCAGGAGTGTTTGCCTAAACTCTCCCGAAAATTCCCCTCTGCATGCAGTGCTGTGTTTGCTGCTGCCTCCTCCAGTGCAGAGGCTCCAAGCAGCCTCAGTCATTGCTACGTGCATTTGCAAAATGAAACATCCCCCTCCCCGCCTGTGCGAGGAGAATAAATAGGTCAGTGTGAGCAGTGTGATGCAGAAGAGAGCATCTTAAGGACCCAAACCCATTTCTGCCTTTCCTGTGTTATCCCCACCACCAACAGAAGCACACAGATGCAAGAAGCTTTATTAATAATGTTTTAATAAACGGGACCAGCGGAATTAGTGATAAATTCTACTTAAAGGAAAACAGTCCATAATTAAAATATTTAAACATATGCATCTTGCTGTTAAAACTGTATCTCATTAGAACTGAAGTGCTCGTGCATATGTAATGTACTCCTCACTGTTAGCCCAGTCTGCTCTGTTTTGGCAGAGGCTGTAGCAGAGCAACTCCTTGCACGTAGCTCTGAGAGAGGAGCAGTTTTGAGTGCCACGTCTCTGCCTGTAACACTGATGCTGATGTAACGAAACCCTCTCTGTATAAGAATTAATATTCCAGTAACGCCCAGAGGTTGTAAGTGTATAGTTAATAGCTCCCAAGGCCAATGGAAATTAACACAGCCATAGCAGTCACACATTACTTGCTGCTGGTGCAGTATATCTTTGTGAAAACTAATATAGAAAATCATTCTCTTAAGAATAGCATCAATTAACTGATTTAATTCAGCGATTAGTCACAAAATGTCTTATTCCTGTAGTGCTCCCAGTAAGTAATTTGGAAATACCTGATGATTAGGAAGCCAAATGCAAGGTGTACTTTTAATTTTAGTAGGCAAACTGTGGCTCTGTTGAGCTGAACTCTGGAAGGCAGTTGTGGGCGAAGCTTTGGATGCTCTCACAAGTAGGTGTTAGTGATGCTGGATGCCACTGGCTGCAGATAATCAAAAGGATGCCATATTTGCCACTGCAATTCCTCAGTGCTGTTTTGCAGTAAAATCCCCCTCAAAGGGTTTCTGCAGCTCTGGGTGCATTCTTCCCATGCCAAGAGGGTGTGCACCCCACTGCAGGGGCTGTGTGTAAGCCTGTCTCATTATGATTTACTTCCATGCTCACCAGAGTTAAACAGGAGAGACAGACAAGGCAAAGCAACAAGACCTGGGAATTTTCTAATCCTCGTTTTTCCTACCTGAGATAGCAGGGTTAGGAGATGCTGGGAGTAGAAGAGAGAGCAGCTGGCAGGAATCTGCTTGTGAGCAGGAAACTGCACTTTGTCTGCTTTTACATGAACAGATTCTTCCAGCCTTATTTCCCGTTACCTTAGAGAGCCCTATTTATGTGCTGGAAAGGATTCCCCCATTAAACGGAGTACTGACTCCTCTGGATTCTTGCGGGGGCAATGTTTCCATGGTGTATGTGCTCCTGTGATTTCTTTCTCTCTTCAACCTTGAAATGGCATTTCCTCTGGCTGTACAAGGTGTACCTTACTTTCTGTGCTCTCAATTAAGCAAATAGGCATATGCTTGCTTTTGTCTTTGTGCTCTCATTATTAATTCCAAATGTTGAGTTCAGTCTGCACATGGCAGTGGAGGGATGGGGTGGCTGGGCAGACAGGTATCCTCGGTCATGTATTGTAATGCTAGAGTGTTATTTTGCCACCTAAGGGTGAGAGTCCCATTAACCCTCACCTCCTGGCTGTACTCTGCTCAGCCTTAAGCAGTGCACACGTGCTGGTACTTGGAGTATGCCATGCATCCCATCTAGTGGCTGATGCACATGGAAAAGATACCCTCTTTCTGGTATATGCAGTGCCAGTTTCATTAGATGCTTCATGACAATCAAGTTTAAGCAAGGACCCTGTTTTTAGAAAGTACTATATGCTTTCCCTCTAAATATTAGCCATTTTGGTTGTGGTCTTTCAGTTTCGTAATTCAGATTTCAACATACTACAGCATCTGTCCACAGGGAGTGGTGCAGTGTTGGGGCTGGAAGTGCCTGCGGTGACAGGGACTGGGATGAGTTGAATTGCTGCCACACATTTATGTCTGCCCTAGGCACTTGGCACGTGGGACAAGCTTGGAGTTATAACGTGAGTTGTGTTGGCACAAATGCACAGGAGGTGCTTGGATTATGAGCAAGCCTTTCAGGAGAAGGGCCTGTGAGAAGAAGGTGGACCTAGGGGAAGGTGGTGTAACCTGGCTGATGGTGTCCTGCTTCTGTTCCTCTTCACAGCTCAGGAGTGAAGACCCTGCCCCACAACGCCAAGGTGCACTACAACTATGCCAATTTTCTGAAAGACCAGGGCCGTAACATTGAAGCAATCTACCACTACAAAACTGCTCTCAAGTAAGTCCCTCAGGGGCCTGGTGGGGCTCCTGCTGTTAACCCATCTCCTTCCTGACAGGTATAGGGCAAGTTGGCTGCTCCTCATCCCTGGCTCCTGGGAGCAGCTTGGCTTTGGGAGCCCAGGAAAGTTCCATGGCTCAGTGTTTATGTGTCATGAAATGAGGTAGCCTGGTTTCCCTCCAGCTCCACGTGTGTGTGTGTGTGTGTGTGTGTTTGTGTGTGTGTGTGTGAGTGTGCACTTCAGTATATGAGATAGAAGTGTTACCATAGCTACACGTTGAGTGATGAGATGTCATCTACACAGCTGACTGTATGCTGGTAAGCAGGAGGTAGTTGTCCTAAATGCATTTTTCAGGTTCCTGGGCCATTTATCTTAGTAAATTGTTAATGGTGCATGCCTGGAAGATATCAGCACGGTAGCCATCTGCAGCACAGTAACAATAATGGTACTTACTACTTGTGTTGAGGCTTCTGTCCACAGAGCTTTGCATGAACGCTAAACTAATTGATACTGAAAATGCTCCTGTGCAGTAACAGGGCAAATATCATTGCTGAGGTTCTGTACAGGGGGAAGCTGAAGCCAGAGGATGAATTGCCTGGCTTGTAGATGAATGGTAAATCAGGGCCTGGAGCTGCGGTGTAATGTGGGACATGTCCTGTGGTATTTGTGAAGGACCTTTCCTTCACACACAGATGGGGTCACTCCTGTAAGCAGCTTCCCTCCACTTGCTGCTCCTGCCTGTGCTGTTCATGCAGCTCAGCTGCTCCCCAGGCAGTGCTCAGTGCACCAAGCAGGTCACTCCAGCTCCCCAAACCTCTTCCCTCTGGTCCTTGGGACTTGGGAAAAAGGACGAGCCCCTCTGGAGAATGAATGCAATGAAGAGGGCTGGGGGGATGGCGTGGTGGCAAGGGAAAGCCAGCGAACACTACAGCACCAACAGTATCTGCATCGAGTGCAAAGATGGTGTTTTCAGGAACAGAAGGACAGACAAGGTGAAGAGTGGCTCTGATGGACAGCAAGGGCAGAGCTCAGCTCCATAGGGCATGTCAGGAGGTGAAGAAATGTTCTTTCCTGACATCTGATGTGACAGAAAACTCCAGAAATTACATGCATGTTTTGTCTTTTGGTCAGCTGGCGGGGTTATGATAAAAGCTCTCCGAGGGCTCCTAACCCACTCAGGTTGACATGTAAGGACAGGAGTTCATTGTCACTGAGGAGGGAATTAACCTGGGTGAAGGTGATTTTTAGCCTTTTTGAGCAACATCCTGTTCTGTTTTACCATGCTGAGCATTTAGGAAGTAATTTAGAAAAACCTCATATTTTTTTAATGTTTCCAGCAATGGAAAATTCAGCACAACCACCAGTAAACTGTACTGAAGGTTAATTACATTGGCTGTTGAAAATGTCCTTCCTTATTTTTAGACTGATTTGTTTAACACCAATTTCCAGTCATTGAATTTGTTTACACTTTTCAATGCCACACCAAAGGTCCCATTACCAGAAGTCTTTTCCATAGAGAGATCAACTCCTCCCTTAATCTGCTGCTTGATAGGTGCTGGTTTTTTCAGCATCACAAGGTTTTGCAGTTCTCCAGTTGTTTCTGTATCTAGTCTCTGAACTTCTCCAATTTACCAGAAAAGCCCATTGCAAGTTAAAAAGAAGAGGGACTGACAAAAATTATCCAAGCCCTGCGGTGGAGTGCACTGAGTAATGTAACTGCTCTTTACCAACATTGCCTCTGCTTGTGTAAATGGGATTTGCAGACAAAAGATCTTCTCTAACTCAGCAGCACCCATTTATTGTAATTATAATGCTGTTTTCTGCTCTGCAGTATTTCAATTATGAGTCTGTTTTGAGAACTGATTGCAAATATTTTCTCAACTGTATTACATAGCACTGTTTATGCTGATGGTGTTGTTTATACAGCATCTGAAGCCTTGTTGGGGCTTGGAGCCCCACAGAACCAACTGTGCTCTTCTCTAGGTGTTTGATATCTCATGGCACTGGTGCTAGTGCTCCACTTGCTTCAGCAATTTCAGGATTAGCTGGCATTTTGGAAAAGTGAAACTCGCCTTGCACATTCTCTTTCTGACCCAAAAGTGCAGGCAAGGAGTTGGAAGTCTCCATCACTGGGAGGCTGCACTACTTTCTCCTGTTGCCTTGTCTCTCTGCACTTCTATTTTCCTCATTTTTCCTTGTTCTTCCCATCTCTGTCACAGGGAAATTATTTGGGGGCTGTGTAATAAGCAATAGAACAGTGTAAGTAAAAAGTGTAGTGTATTCTCTTGTTGAGGACTACATTCTATAATGCCTGTGTTTTCTCCTCAGACAGACAGACAGACTGACAGACCCTTTCTGCAGCCTCTGCTGGGTGCCTACATTTGATGGCTGTGTTGAAGCAGTGGAGAAGCTGCTGGGTGTGGCACAGGCAGCCTCAGGTGGATACAGTGGTAGACCCTACACGGGTGTCACAGAAAACAGCCATCATATCTTAGCTGTTTACCCATCCTCACAGACACCAGCTCCTCACAGACTGCTCTGATTGTAGACTAATTTCCACAATTAGAGAGAAGGAAGTAGTAGCTGAAATATCCTGAGCAGATTTTGATGGTTCAGGGTATTTTTGGCCACCGGCTTGACCTGGAAAGATGAATTACCACTCTGTAAATCTCCATATCAGGGAGTAGGCAAACTAGCAGCTGAGATATTCACACAACAAAGTTTCATGATTTCCCACAGGTACCCCTCACTGAGTGCCTACTCTCCCAGTGAGTGTGGGTGGATCCATCCTCCCCAGGTTACAGAAAATCCAAGCTACTCAGGAGGCTTCACAATCCAGTGGCAGCACAGTCAGGAGTACAGAAGATAAAAATATTATTTCTGCCTAGTGCTCAGTGAGCAGATCAATAGGGAATTAATAAGGAAATGGAGTCAATAAGGACACGGCTTGCTGCCTGGGAGCTCCTGGGAGAGAGGAAAGGGAGAGCTGCAGTGCCTCAGTGGGTGATGGCTCATCCACTATTCCAGCTTTGTGCCAAATGACAGTGCAGGTCTGCTCGATCTCTGGTGAATTAGTTTAATTGTTTAGTAAATAAAAGTGATCCTGTCAGTCTGCAGCCTGCTGCTTGAACTGCAAACAATTGCCATTCCCCCAACTCCACCCAACATAAGGATGTGCTTCCACGCACTCCTGCTCTGCCAGAAGTGCTGGTTGCCATGTGTCTGCTCAGCAAATCAACACATTCCTCCTGTGAAGCTGTAGCTGTGGGAAAAGATGTTGAAGTGCACACAAGTCACCTAGTGAAATTGATACTAAATCCTGGGAAAGTTGATCCCTGATCCCTTTCCTGCTTTCAGAGACAGGTGGGATTCTCTCCTTGCAATGTTGGTGTACCTCTGTTAGCTTCAGGGCAGAAAAGTGGTGGAGGAGAATAATGTGTTTTCACTGACAGTGGAACTGCAGGGCAGGTTTCCAAGGCAAACTTGGCAATCAGTCCCAACAGCCACCTGTCAGTGCCGCTGCAGGTGGCCCATCAGAAAATTCGTTCCTCACCCCAGCCCAGAGGCCACTGACACAATACCCTGCCATTGCTGGACTTGGGTAATCAGTGCAATCTAATTATGCTCTCCAGCAGTGGGGGAAATGAAAACTGAAATGAAATGCAAAAATGGAGATCAATGTTTGAATTGGAGATGGGGAGAATGAAAAGAGAAGAAATTCTGTGTATGTAGGAAAAGCTCTTCTATATGTAGTTCCTAAAAGGGGAATGGATGTGGAGCCCTTCAGAAATGCCAGATGAGTTACCTGTAAAACAGCCTCAGCAAACAGCTGGCATTCAGCAATTGTAGAGTGGGTTATAAACTTTTCAGTTTACATACAGTAAAACAAGAAAAACACACTGCTGGATTAGACTACTTCACTGGTTTATCTTACATTTGTAGTGGGTGGTGACCCCAGCAGATCCTTGGGGTTTTTTTCCTGCAGAAAGTAAAGGCCGGAAATACTCTATCTGAGATTGAGTTGACCACGGCTATTCTGAAAGCTGGCCTTGATGTTCTTGCTGCTGCTTCTGCTGTAGATTTGTGACTGTTGTTAGGAATTCTGGAGAACCTCTGCTCCTGGAGATTAAGTGTTGATCTTATCTGAAATTTATCTCACCACTTGTCTCCCATTTGTGAGTGACAATGAGGTCATGCAGCCTGATTCAAATATGAAGAACAACTCTGATATGCTAATGGAGATGTTTTTGCTGTTGTTGATAGTTACCAAGCTTTTGTCCTGCTTCTCCCCAGCCTTATGTGCTTGATGTTACTGTTGAGACTGTTTTATTGCTCCTCCGGAATGCACATGGGCTGACACGAAGAGAGAGAAAAACAGCAGAGCCTTAAAATCCATTTGATGGATAACATCTGTTATCAATGAAATCAAATCTCCTTTTAACAATGGAGAGGAGGAAAAATAATTCACCTTCCCTCCTACAGTTGCACTTATTCAACATTTTAATTCCCAGAGCAGTTCTGTCTTACCAGCCCTCTGTGTGTGTGTTGCCAGGGCAGTGCTTCCCATGAATGGCAGATCAGTGTGAGCATCAGCAGCTGGGGCTGAAGGAAGTTGCTGAGTTCCTTGCTGGGGTTGGGTGGTTAAGCATGCTAATAATAGTTCTGTGCTATCCAAGCTACATTTCTGGAAAAAGGTCATCATCTAAAAATTCATGCTTACCTTCTGGATGTTAAAGCATACCTGATAGTACAGTCCTGCAGGAGGTGTCCACCTCGTATAATGTCATGCTGTGAATTTATGTACATAATGCACTGGTGTGTGTACCTGAGAGTGCACTCACTTCTGCAGTGTTACCTCTGTGTGTGTATACATCCATTAACATGTTCCTAGCCACAAGTTCCCCTTAGACTTCCCCTGCCAAATGCTGCTGACCAAACAGAGCAGGAAGGGGACCAGCCTGCCATGCAGAAACCTTCCTTCCCCCTTATGGCATCTTCTGGAGGAGACAGCCTCTGGACAGCAAGTAGGAACTCTTGGGCTGGCTTTCTTTGCAGTTCAGGGAGCTGTTCTGCTGTTGAACCTTGAAAGAGAGGAGAGAGTGTGCTAGGAGGCAGAGAAACCAGTATGAAAACAGTTGCTGCTGCGACTTGTGTGGTCTGGCTCTTGCAGAGCTTGCAAGTAATACATCTAAGGGCATTGCTTACAGCATGGAGACTGGGAATGCTGGTTTGTGGCATCAGTAAGAGTCATGAAATCATGGTTATATATCCTTAGTATTCAAACACAGGCAAGATGGAGAAGGGAAAACAGTGGAAGTGGTTTATCCGTATCCCTCATTTGAGGGCACAAAATTGGTTCATAGCATCACTGGAATGAGTAGAAAAGAAAAAAGCAAGGCTGTTCTTTCACCTCACTACATTTTAGAAATAAAGCCCTAATGCTGTAAGGGAGACTCAGGTTTCTTCCTAAGCTTTCCCACATACCTTCCTGCTGGGTTTTTATATATCTTAAATCAATGGTATCTGGGGTTGTTTAAATTCAGTTAAATTGCACTCTCCATGCAGTAAAAAAAATTGTGTTCTTACAGCCCTTTATGTGTGTGTGTTAGTGTATTTGCCTTGAACATGCCTCTCAGTGTGGACTGCAGGTGGCCTTGGATACCATCTGTGATTTATTTCTAGGAAGAATTAAAATACCAGCACCATTTGTTAGCCTGTTTTTACAGTGAGTAAAAAATGTGCAGTGCTGCTTTGCTGTGGCCGCCGTGGCTGCATTTGCTCCTGAAACCATGAGTGCCCTTCTGACATTCTGGTATTATTCAGGTCAGGCCCTTGGAGCAAGCCTGAAACATCTTCAGAGAGATTTCATGTGATAGTCTGTGTTAGTGGATGTTACGGGCTGGAGGTGGAGCATGTCCAAGTGGTTGGGAATATCTTTGTGTGGTGTTCTGATTCGAGCTTTGACAGTAGGCTTAAGGAGTATTGCATAGGTATGTGGTGGCTGTCCTGAAACTGGGCAGAATTGCTGAGTATTTTAATGGTAATTGATGGCTGAAAGGGCTGCCTGATAATTTGAATCAGAGACTTAATGGCCTTTACAACACGTTACATGGGACGGTGGCCAAATTACTTCAGCCAGTGCAATTTATTTTTGAACCTGTTCTCTATAAAGTGCTAATCCCTGCCCATTTTGAGGACTGCTCCACCTCTGCTCAGTTTTTCTGCTTTTTAGTGACAAAATATCAATCAATCAATCAATCAAGGCACAGGCTTTTATTTACTTGCAAACGGAGCTGGTCTAAGTGCAGCCATGAGCCCTGATGCAGAGACAGCATGTGTGCATGTAGAGCCACAGAAGCTGGGTGTGCCTGCTGGGATGGACAGAGGGACATGTCAGCTCTAGACACTGGTGCTTATGGGTGGGATCCCTTCCTAACCATGGTGTCTGTTGTGGGTGCAGGTCCTTCCATGCTGCCCCTCAGGGACTTACTGGATTTTCAAATACAACATCTTAGAGAAAAGCGCCCATCAGCTCTGAGGATGACAACTCCATAGCCTTCCTCAGACACTGCATCAAAGCTCTGCCTTCTTATGTCTTGGGGACTCATGCAAAAAATCTGGAGAATGAAAAATACTTCCCTAATGAAAAGCTCTTTTTTTATTGGGACAAGGCATCTATTTTGATTTTTCTGTGGGGTATGCAGAGAAAAACTTACGGCTGTGTTTTGCCCACGTTCAAGTCTGCCTTTCGATTTTGGCTAATGGTAACCTCAAATCCAAGGGTTAGTTACTCATTCCCACAGCCACTGCTTTTTTCTTAGCCTGCTGTCCTTGTTTTTATGGAAACTGTACAGTATGGATCTGTACAGCTTCCCCTGGCACCTGGGAGCCTCGGGAGATGACAGGTGTGATTTCACCCCCATCTGCTTCAGTGAGAGTATGTTGTTGTTATCCCCTCATGTCATGTTTGATTGAAGGGCTCACCTGATGGTCTCTTGTTTGCTCTGGGGTCCTTCAAGATTCTGTGGACTTTATGGAGGTGCCTGCTATTGTTCACACTGTCTATAAGTCAGGCATGATGTGAATTATTAGTCCTTTGTTGGGCTTTGGGAGTATTGAGGTGTCTAGGGTTCTCAGGACTTATGTGGATCCTACATAAATTCTTTATGTGAGAGAATAAGCAGACAGCCCTGTTTGATAACCTCATGTTGCCTCGACACTTCAGGGAACATGCGAGTTTAGCAGGAAAGATTTTATTTATTTATATTTAACTGTGATATTGTTTGACTTAAAATCCTGTTTTTTCTCCTCAGCTCTAACTCTCAGGCTTCTATCCCTACCCAAGTTTAAAAATCTAATGAAAATTTGTAAGTTGTAGTATTGTTTAGTGTACTACAGGTTGGTTATTTGGATGGCATACTTTTGGATGTTGCTGTGGGCTGGGGGTATTTTTCCTTAATGGATGTCAAGCTCAAAGAATTCACAAGGCTTTGTTAATTTACAGATTAAATCTATTCAGCCTCTATTTTTTTTTTTTCCCCACATTTCTATCCTGGAGAGATTTCCCTCAGTATCAGGGTGCTCTGCCCTTCAGCGTGGGAGGCTCACCCCGCAGAGAGGGTTTGCTGGTGGCAGGGCGCCTGTGGGCTGCTGTACCTGCCTGCTGGTAGGTGGGCAGGGAGAGAAGCCATGAAGCCAGGACTTTACTTACTTCCACTGAGCCCTGGCTGTGATTCAGCACTTGCTATTTATACCAGGTTGGCCTCTGAAGATCCCAGGTGAGATCAAGATCCTGCTGTAGACACTGCTGATCAGGCATGACCCTGCGCTGGTTTCTTGAGCAGCACCTCCCTTGGGAGCTGAGCCGGCCCATGCAACAGCAATGAGGATCCTTAGGGCACCCACAGCGCTGCTCAGGGATGCTCTTTGAACCCCCAACACCAGACTGGGATGGGATCAATCCCTGTCTTATTCCTGGTGCTATGTCAGGACCCCCTTGCAGCTGAGTGCGTGGAAATGGGCAGGATGTAATACCCAGCTCCGGGCTGTGCTGTGTACAGCCAGGAGTCTCGCTGCTTTGTCACGCTTTCACTGAAGAAGATTATGCCTGAGGCTTTCAAAGGAACCTAAAAGCATTAGATCTCTCTCTTGCCTGACTTCCAACAGGATTTCCAGGTGCTTTTTTAAATACAAAAAATCCCAGCCTGCCACAAACTTTCTGCCAAGCTGAAGGGTGTTACCTTTGAGGAAATATTGATGCAACTAGAACTCTTCAAGAGAAAACCAGCTGCTGCTTGATACTACAGGATCATCTCTCCCTCCTTGAAAGAAATTCAAATCTTGCAAGTTAAAAACCTTTTTGAGGAAGACATAGGATCTGCCATCCACATCTCCACACATCATGTAGAGCAGCTCTTGGAACAAGGTGCCATGCTATCATGAGGCCATGACCTGAGTTGTTGCCAGTGCAGGATTGTTCCCTGAAGGATGACTGGTCTCAGAATTACATCAAATCACGTTTTAATTCAATATGACATAGAGCTTTATTGAGAACTTACATAAATGCATGAAAATGAGTGTGATGTAATATTAAAATTGGAAAATTGGCTTGAAATAGTATATTGGAGTAAATGTAAAATGGGCAGTATTAAAACTTGGCACAGATAGAAACATTATTCATATAACATTCTTACTTTCGTTGGCAAAACAATGCCAGTAATTACAGTATATATTGGAATGGGCAAAACGTGCCTTAAAAGCAAGTTGCCACACTGCCAGCAAGTAATTGGGCCTGGGTAATTAAGGCCTGAGTCCATGTGCTTAATGTGGCTGCAGGGAGCCCTGTGGATGCCAAGCTTTGTGGTAGGGTCGGACAGGCACCAGGAGGGCCAAGAGGGGTGGTCAGGGACGTGCTCTGTTGTATGGAGGAGGAGTGGTGAGAGGTCTGACCCAGGGCTCTTCAGCCTCTCCTCTCCTCTTGCCACAGAGAGGTAACACAGCCTGTTTTGTCAGGGCAGCACAGGGAGTGACTTATCACTGCTGCCACAAAGGTAGCGTGGTCCCTGTGAGCGCTAAGTTTAAATGCATTTTTTAATCAAAAGATGCATTAACAAAAAATGGGCACACTAAATCTCTCCAATTGAATAATTTATTTTTTTAATTATTTTTCACCTACTATTTTATTTATAGAAGAAATTAATATGCTTGGAGCCCCTTTGAATATTATGCAAGATGGTGCAGGCAGTTTTTTTCTTTCTGCTGCTGCCATGGCATGGCTGTTGGGTTAATGATGACCATGACCAATTTTTATAATGGTTATGAGAACTCATGTTGCAAGGCACTGGGAATGTGCTTTCAACAGGCTTATTGTTAACCCTTGGAGAGTGGTGAAGGGCTGGTCACTGGGCTGGGGCATCAGGAAGAATCACCCTCATGTGACATCTCAGGACTGTCCCAGCACTGAGAAATGTCTCTGGGCTGCTTTCAGTAATCTCTTTTATCATGAGGTGGCTGTGGGGGCTGCCCAGACCCCTGAAGGATCACATTGCAGTCTTTTCTGTGCTGTCCATGGTAGATTTCCAGGCTAATTGCATGTTAGTGTGGCCCCATCCCCTGCTGCTTGCTACCCACACACCAATGGCTGTGCAAAAACCACATAATGCTCTTAAGAGCAAGTGGGTAGTTGTCACACTAATGCCTCCCTCCCCCTGAATACCCCTGGCACCAGACCAGGGGCTGTTTAAAGGCAGGGCTGTGAGTAGAACTTGCCAGTTGTTTAAGTGGTCTCTCTCAATCTTAATTAAAAGAATTAAAATTCTTGGTGGATCATAGGTTGCAGTCATGACAACAAATTTCCTCCCTTTCTCTTCTTTCTGTAATTGTCTTGTAATTCAGATATGGAGCCAAACAAAGCCCTTCAATTTTTTTTAAAAAAACCTTCATGTTTCAGATAATAGCAGCATTAAATGAAAAAGCAGAATAAATGGTCATCAGCATTTTGATGACTGTAAATGTTTTATACCTGGTATCATCTTGGGAAACTGGAAATCTCTTGACTATGCAAGTCAATAGGACTTTTGTTCAGTGGTATTAGAGGGAATTTTGCTAACCTAAAAGAAGTGGGGATAATTACTTAACAGGAGTTCTTGTGCAGTCTGTACCTGTAACAGTTAAAGAGAAGGCTGCTGAAATTTATTCTGACAATTGCAGATACAGCATTGGAGGAACCATTTGAATTATTCATTCTGCAACAAGGAAACATCCCACTTGTCTTCTCTTTAGAAATGAAAGCTCTATCTGCTTTAAAATACACTTTTATGAGTTGCTTTCCCATAATTTTGCTATTTCCAGACTTCTATTACAATTATCCTTGAATGTAGATTTTTAAAGAAAATTATTCTGATTTCTAAAGGAAAAGATAAACTGATTTTTTACATGAACTGCTACTTGTAGAATAAGTTTAATGAAATTCAGCTTTCTCTCATAAATAATGCAGCACTTGCATTTGATTAGGTGAAGCCTAGAGGAATTTCTACCTAATCAGATGCATAGCAAGAAGGATATTGCCTGCAGAGTGTTACCATTATCAGTGGTGGTGGCAAGGAAAATATAGCTCTATATATGTCCAGATAGAAAGCTTTGTTCTTTAAGAGAAGTTGCAAAACAAGCTAGATACGTTCTAACAGTTGATCTCTTGCATCTCAGTCTCCTCAGAGTGATGGTTTATAAAACAAAATCTGGATTCTGAGTATTGTCCTTATTGTGGCGTGAAGAGACTCCAAGTTAATTGGAGACCTCCTTGTCCTGGTAATGTGTTTCTAACCCTTCTAAGAAATAAATACATTCTTCATATGAATGAAGAATGGGGAAGAGACACAGTGGTTGCATTAGAGGGCTTATGATCAAAATAAGCTAAAGCTGAATATCAGGATTCATTGAGACTAATTCCAGAAGTCTTGATAAACAGCACAAACCTCCTGATAACTTCAAAACAGGAAAAGTACATATGTCTCCCTCCATTACAACAACAAATCACCTACAGCAGAAGCAAACAAGTTTGGTGTATCTGCAAGTTTTGCAGAACCATTTTGAAAGTTCTTGTGTAAATGTTGCTTCAGTTGGTAACTTGTGGTCAAGTTTTATGCTCCTGTATAAATCCTGTCACAAGACTTTGTTGTGCTCTAGTTTTATTCCCAGGGAGCTGTTACTAACAGCAGTGTGTGTGCCTGAACAGAGTGTATTTTAAATAGGGCCGCTAGTCCTTTATTCAACATCCATATTAATAAATAAAAAATTATCTGGTCCACATACTCTAGCCCTGAGGTCAGCTGGCATAAATTGATCTGGAAGTATTTAATAAATATTTGTATCCTCTGAGAGACAGTGGCCAAGTCCAGGTTGGCTTTTGGGACCAAACCCTGATCTGAGCTCAGGCCTGGACCACTCCTGGGAATTATTTGAGGATGGTGTGAAAACAGCATAAACTGAAAGAGGGCAGGTTTAGATGGGATATTAGGAAGAAATTCTTTACTGTGAGAATATTGAGGCATTGGAACACATTGTTCATAGAAGCTGTGGATGCCCCATTCCTGAAAGTGCCCAAGGCCAGGTTGGATGGGACTTTGAATAACCTTGTCTAGTGGAAGGTGTCCCTGTCCATAGTGGATGGGCATTGGAATACTCTTTAAGGCCCTTAACATCCCAAAACATTCTGTGATTCAGTGATGCTGTAACAGCATGCATGGATGGTCATGGGCTCAGACTCTGGCTCTGGTTACTTTACCAGAGGTGATGCTTTCTTATTCTTGGTTGTTCCGCTGAACTCAGATGAGTGGCAGCTTGCTCTACCACCATAATAAAGAAATATTTTTAAAAAAATATTTTGAGAGAAATAAAAGAGCTGAAGCCTAGCAGCAAAGCCTAACACCACTACCTTATCTTGTTGTGGTCAGAATTTCTCTTAACTTTGGTTCAGACATGTAAAATTGCAGCTGTCCTAAGTTCTTCAGGCCGGATGCTAAGCAGGTTTAAGCCAACAATTTGTGCTTGCTGAGGTTCTGGGTTTTCACTTACATTTCTTGGAAAGGGCAATGAGATGTAATGAATAAATGTAAACCACAAGAAACAGAGCCCAGGATATATGGGAGACATGTAAGCATCCTGTGATTTGCTGTTGAGAGGTTTTAGCACTGAGCTCAGAGGTGTATTTATGGAGCTGCTGGTCAGAACTGTGCAATTTAAAGGTGAAATCCGTTCCCTTTTTTAATCTCAAGTTTTCATTCCACTCCAAATTGGTGCAAGCAAATCTCCCGGGCCTAAAATGCCATAGGAGCACTGAAGGCCAAGAACGGAATTAATTTCTGAAAGTTTGAGAGAAAAACCATCAGGTTTAGGGCTGTAAAATGTTCGTCTGTTTCTGACTTTCCCAAGAATTGTCTGAAATCCTTTTGCCCGCTCATAACTCAAGTGACTTCGTGTCAAACATTAGAGCTGTTTTACGTGTGAGTACTGACAGAAGTAGTGCACACTTTTATCACAGCCATCTGGTAAAAAAGCCTCAAAAATGTAACTCCTGGACCTTTTTCTTGGTCCAAAACAATGTCAAAATCCCATCTAGGAAAGGGGAAACAAGACTGAGCTCATGGTCATTTGCCCTGAGATGTTCCTTGCTCAAGATTCTGGTCCAGGTATCACACAGAGCTGCATCCCAAGTACTGAAGAGCAAGCCAGCGTGGCCCTTTCCGTTCCTCCCCTGCTCTTGCGCTGGAAAGCATTTCTCCCAGCCCACTTCACCTGGGAAGACTTAGACTAGATGACAAATGGATTTGAGGGCCAAGGTCAAGACTCCACACAGCACCCTTATCATCATCTTTTCTTTTACTGGTGCTTCTCCAAGAACAGGAAGCCTCTCACACCCCAAAATGCACCTGGCTCACTGAGGAGCTTCAGCGATGGAAAGTGATGCTATTTCCATGTCTACTTCAGTTCTTACCACAAATTTCCTACTCCTTGCCACTCTGTGACAAGTTCAATAAGGGGTGTCTTCACAAGTCACTTGAGCAGTGAATGCAGGTGGAGATGGTGAGTGTGGACACTGGGCAGTGCACCTGAGGGCTTGCAGCAGAAGTGGTGACCTCTGAGAGATGGGATGCTCACTTGCGTGGCAGGGATTTTTGCACTCTGTAGTCATTATTTGCTATGAGTGATGGTCACTACATATATCTTTTGTTATTGTAACAGGCCAGTTTTTTAAAAACACACATGGCTACATCCCTGAACAATTTCTCCTCAAATATGTGGCTTTGCAGTCATTGTTTGCTAGGTGGAAAAAGGACTTCGGGCTTTTTACTTACTTAATGGTAGGAAACATCCTGGTTTTGTTAGTGGTGCATGCCCATTTCTCCCTGAGTTCTCTTGAATGTTTCCAGCTTCACCCCCCAAATAAGACCTTGCCAAAATCATTTATGAGCTGTGAAGTGAAAATTTGACTGATACAAATATTGCAGCAGTGTATAAAATGCTAAATTATTCATGGTACTTAAGCACAGAAAATCTCAGGACTGAACTGACATAGTGAAAAACTCCAGGCAAAAAAAAACCCCAAACCCACCATGGAAAGTCTTGGATTAAAAACACTTGCAAACTTTAGTCAGGCTATATTATAGTTTTAATCCCTTCTACGTTTAAATGCCCCTTCTCATGCTGTACCCTGTGCTTTCATAGGCAACTACTTTTAATATCATTATCCACATCACTTTCCTATGATCAAGGACCTAAGGCAAAGAACTGTCAGATGACTTGTTCTCGGAGCAGCAGACCTTCTCACACAGCTGGTCTCCAGGGACCTCTATGGGCATCTGTCAGAAATTTATTTCCTTATAATAATGACCCTCAGTTTTCAACTACCTATCACACAAAGGGTCCTGGTTACTTACATCTTGCTCTGGATCGCTTCCACCTCTGGAGTTTTCTGGTGAAAGACCTACAAGCTAAAATATTAATGTAGGAGCACAACTCTGAGAATTTAAACTTCTGAATAGACTATGACCAGCTGCTTTCTTCGTGGAGAATTTTAACAGAGAAGCATTGGGCCCAATATGTAATCTTGTAATTGAAACAGGCAGATGTGAAGATCAACAGGTCAGATAAAAGGAGAACTGTACTGAACCAAATAGTTCAAGAAGCTTAGAAAATTCATAGTGTTAAGCAGTCTGGTTCCAGATTCTTTTATAATTTTGCTTGGTCCTGAAAGCATTGTTTAACAGCTGATTTCAGGTTTCCTTTTGCACTTTATTATCACTGTTATTGTGAAAAAAGTGATTTAAAAACCCCCCAAAATAATTTTAACTGGTGTTGTGTTGGATTCTGTATATATCAAAACATATTTCCATTGGAAACAGTTTTTGACAAGGCAGCTGTTGGCTTGTTTTTGAATAAAAACATCCAGGCTGCTTTAGTCACTGTTGCTTGAAAGGTAAGATAGGTTTTCCAAGCTATTCAGTGTTCCATTTTGTCCTGGAGGTCTGTAGGAACCATACGAGAAGATCTGATTTGCAGTCTCTTTTGGAGTTGAAAAGGGTCCTCAGGATCCCATCTGACCTGCAGCAGATGAAGGGAAAACAGGGTTTTTACCTGACATTCTTCCCTTTATTGAATACCAAACAGCATTGGTGGCAGAGCCAGTGAGTTCAGCTTTATTTGTCAATTAGTGAGCATCTGTAACTTGATATTTCATTTTCCCAGGCTGTACCCTCGTCATGCAAGTGCTCTCAACAACTTGGGGACGTTGACCAAAGATGTGGTGGAGGCAAAGGACTACTACAGACGGGCCCTTCAGCTCAACCCTCAGCACAACCGAGCTCTCTTCAACCTCGGCAACCTGCTCAAGTAAGTTGAATGCAGGTCTGGCACCAAGAAAATGCACATTGTCTCTACACACATCACCAAAGTAGTTTTCTTCTGCCAGCTGGTGAAGAAATAGTGTTATTTCTTAGTGCCATCCAAAAGTGCCAGCACAAAGGTGAGGCTTATTTTGGATAGCCTTGTGCTGTCTGCCACATCACTGCAGGTGCTGTTCACAGGTGTGTTTCAGCAGTATGAAATTCACTTGTTCCAAAGCAGGCATCAGAAATGAATTGCCTAAACCCAGCTAGTCACCTGGGATCCCCATCCTGGTGGAGATGTGGAAAACTTTCCTGTATTGTTCAAAGGCAGGTATTGAATGCCAAGCTAATAAATAACACAGATCCAAAAAATCCCTCTCCACAAGTTCCCACTTCTCCTCATTAGCTGTGTGGAAAGTTGGTGTGTAGTTTAGGCATAAGCACCTTCTGCTGAGATACTCAGAGCTGCTGAGGGTTCATTCCCTTGCAGAGCAGGTAGGTCTGGATTTGAGGGGAAGGCTGGTTTGCATCCCTGTGCGGTTAAAAACAAGTTGATGAGCTCATTATTTCACTCGTTGTTATTTAGAGTGTCAGCCTTTAGCAAGGAGAATAGCACACAATCATAATCATGCAAATTAATTTGACTAACCACATCTAAATACTAAACTTAGATCTGTACAAGAAGCCCGTATGATAAGATCTGCAAAGGGTTCAATTAAAAAAATTAAAATATCTCCGTTTAGCACCAGCAGAAAGGTCCTTGTTTTTGTGAGGATATTGTGGTATTTGCTGACAGAACTGCATAAACTAGAGCAGTAAAAGTACATTTTGCTGATATGAACTGCCCTTATTTTGCTGATAATAAGTCTTGGTAAATCTTTTAGAGCAGACTGGGCTTTGTGCTGGTTAAACCATGACAGGCTTAGCGTGGGACTGCTTTAAAGTGGCACTATGTCATGAAAACTTGGTCTTTGTGGTCCTGAAATGTGACTTTGAGTGTAGCTTTATGTAAAGGATATTAAGTGGGCTGATGAAGTTCTACCTGGTCTGTTCAGTAGCAGAGAAATTATCAGAATAATATTGCAGGTAAACCTGGTGGTTTGAGGTTAGTATATCAGAAATGAGTAATCTTAAATAGAAAGTAGTTGAGTGCTTTACTGGAAATACTCACAAGGAAGGAAAATGGTACAATCTTATTACAAGAGAAATGAAAGGTCTTTATATTATTCATCAAATTTGGTTGATTGAAATTAATTTTAGGTGGCAATGGTGTTTAAAAATACATATTGTCTTTTAAATCTGTCATGTGTGCTTTAGTTATTATCCTCTGTTAAGTTTTGGGGTTTTCTTAATATAAAATGTTAATACAAAAGGATCTAAGCCAGAAGAAGCACCAGGACATTCCATGTCAATTATGCTTAAATCTGGCCTGTCAAAAGGCTGTTAGGATCCAGCATATGGATAAAAACTAGATTTGTTGCACTGGAAAAGCACAAAAGAGACATGTGGGAAAAATTTCCTAGAACTGCTCTTTGTTTTCTGTGCAATATGTCATGTTTTTCACAATGTGATACTTAAGATATTGTGTGTCCTGTTGGATTGTGTGTGCTCTGCTTCCTTCTGTGGTGCCACATTTTGCAGTATGTTAAATGTGTGTGATGCTTGTACTAAACTTGTCAAAAGAAGGCACTCGGGATCCACCTGCCCTTTTCCCACATCCATTTGCTCCCATTTTCTAAACTTCCTTTAGGCTTCCAGAACAATGTAGTGCATTTGGACACACTGATAATATTAATTGTATTGGAATCTGGATGCCCTCACCTCCCTGTTCAGCTTTAAAAAACCTGCTGAAAAAATAGGTGGAGTTCACAGTGCAGGAATTAGCACATATGTAAAACAGATGCTGTGTGGGCAGATCCTGTATGAATGTCTCCCCTAAAATGGGATCCCAAACCCTTTGGCCAGCACCTTTCCAAGATGATCCAGTAACTTAGCAAAGAACATCAGCCACGCTGGAGCATGAGGTGACTTGTGAGATGACCTGACAGGTACAAGGCAGAGATTTCAAGTTTCACCTTCCTAAAGTGATGTCTTTATTTATGTTTTCTACTTGTGTCTACAATTATCCTTTCATATATATACATAAATGTGTGTATATATGGCAGCCAGTATTCTGCAGACACTAAATGCTAGTATAATATGGGTAATAAGTGAAATAAAATGGAAATCTGCAGAATATTACGGACAGCTGTTACTTTCTGGCTGTATTATGAGACATTATGAAGAGTGTTTTGATTTTTAAACATATGTCAGAGAGGAGATAAATGGTCAAGCAATAAAAGCATTTTCTGTCCTCTTTACAAAGCTTCAGAGCATGGTGCAGTTCAGGAAGAGACAGATCTGCAACACTTAATGCATGTCCAGTATCAGCACTGCTTGTACCGGGACATGTAAAGAAGTTAATTGCCTGGCATGAGGACTTACCAGTTGAATTCTGCTGAGCTCCTTGTGCCCATCCCTACCCATAGTGTGCAAATCTGGTGGTGGGTATTAGATTCCATCTCCTCTGGAGTACTGAGAGAAGGGAAGTCCAGGATTTTGGAAGGATGGGTTTGTCACTCCCATGTGGGAATGCGGCTTTCATTATTCCATGCAAATAAGCTATTTAAGCATCCATTGCTTGTGATTTAAACTTGAGTAAAAGACTGTTTTGAGGACACAGGGTGGAATTTTTGTTTTGTGTGGAAGTCGCAGATGAAAAACGATGTTTCCATTTTCTGTTTGCACATAAAGAAGACAGCTATGTGCCAGAAGATGAATGTTCTCAGGAAGTATTGCAGGGTAATGGCTGAATAAACCTCTGGTCTTGTTTACATATCCTAAAATAAAGTTATATGTCATCATTTTCGTGCCTAATATAAATATTGGAGAGTAGATAATTAAACAATGCTGACAGATTTCTTACTTAAAATAGACCCAAAAGATGGCCTACCTAAAAGTAAAAAATCTCTGCTTTCATGATCTGTGATCAGTGACACAGAGCAGCCTGATGCTCCTTTCTTGTGTTTTGAGTATTTGACTCCTGTATAAATTCAGGTTCGTTGAGATAAATATGATTCAGAATAACTCACAAATTTATAGGCTGTAGGTTGCTCTGTAAAGAGACAAGAAATAAAATATTATGAACATTTGAAATAAATACCAATCTCAGCTTTCTGTTGCAGGAAGAATGGGTAAGAACTTCTTATTTGTGGCACTGTATCAATCCACGCCTAAAGCACTGCAATATCCAGTACACTGTTCCCTATGAAGAAAAGCCTCAGAATTCTCACGTGCTTTGAGAGTGTTATGGCTTCATTTTCAAGGGCAAGGTGGAATGCCTAGAAGCAATTTCCACCAAATCTTGAGTTCACTCAAAGGAGTGATTTTCTTCTGGATGGAGAGTAACATACAACGTGTCCCGAGCATTTGTTGTTGTGATTTAGTGCCAGCTGAGCAAACCCGTCTATTCAGAAGAGGAAGAAATGTCTGCCCTCTCTGATACAGGCTTCTGGATGTATGTGAGTGTGCTGACACAGGCTTGTGGGACTGTCTGGAGATGCTGAAAAAGACCAGATAGAAATGATACCTGTTGAGATTTGAGACGTTTTAGCTAGGGAAGCGTTCCTTCCTTTCATTCAGAAGCAAGCTGATGTTCAGTGATACTGCATCTGGCCTCCTGAAAGGTCTCTGCAGGATACTCTGTGTCTCATGAAGTGCTGTAGTTATCCCTTGGTATCACATACAGGTTGGAGACTGTAGTTAAAAACCCCCACAAACTCTGGCAGTCTAATTTGTGCAGTAGAGTGAAAAAATAACTTAGGTTATTATTATAACTTAGGGTCTCTGGAGATCATTTGGAGATCAAGCCAGCTGCTCAGAGCAAGTCTGATTGGATCAGATTGATCAGAGCTGTGTCCAGCTGAATCTTGGATCCCTCCAAGGACAGAGATGCCACAATCTCTCAATGCAACCTGTTTCAGTGTTTGAGCACCCTTGTGGTGAAAAATATTTTTCCTTATATCTAATCAGGATGCCCCATGTTCCTAGTCTGGCATCTGTTGCCTCTTGTCCTGTCACTGTGCACCTCTTTGGCTCTGGCTTTTCTGTATCCTTGAAAAAATTTGTTCAGAACAGTTGTGGAGCCTTTGTTGAGTTTTGGCTTTAATACACTCTAAATAACTTCATTACCAAGTCCTTTAGAGCACGAATTCCTAGGTTACTCTCTGTTGCACGTGAAATTTGCTCCAGTGCTAACATCCCTGTGCATCACCAGACTTTGGCAGGGTGGTTTAACCTGGTGCTTCTCCACCTGTGGGACACTTGCAAAAATATGGGAGATGCTCTCAGTGGAAAGAGCTGTTCCTTGCTTTCAGCTTGAGCATGCTGATTGTAGAGGCAAGGCTGTGAGCTCAGGTGGGAGAGGGAGTCAAGAGAGGGCTTTATAAAACAGGTTAATTTGGATAAAAATTTAAAAAAGTGGTCACAGATTGCTCAAGTCAGTTGATTTTATTCTTCCCTTTGTCACAATGAAGATATACATTACCAAGCTATTGCTGCTCCAGATCCCCAGTTTATGGTAAATTAGTGTATTGGACTGTTCTTTCATTGCTTTGTGCTCTCCCAAATTGCAGGAGATTTATATAAGGGACGGCCTTGATCCTGCAAAGTGTTGGTCTTGAGCCAGGAAACCACTTCAACTAGTAATTAATTTTCAACTTGCATACATAAAAGTTAAGTACACATTTAAGTGCTTGGCCAGAGCACTTGGTATCTTGCAGGCCTCAGCCCTCTGAGAAACTACTGGATCTGCTTTTTTTAATGTAATTCAGTCTGTCACATAAAAAGATGCCATAATCTTTCCCTCTTTACCCTCACTTTCAGGAGACAAACATTGTTCTTGGATCAAATGGAGAAAAAAAAAGAGGCCATTTTGGAATAAAAGAGTAATTAAGAAGGCTGCCCCATGTTCAGAGTGAATGCTTGTGGTTAATGGGAACTTTTACTGCTGCTGAGTGGATCACTTAATCCTTTTATTTCTCTAGCGGGTATTTCCTGCATTTTTTGCCAAACATCAATACCTTTATAAAGCAGTCATCTGGTTTTGATTTATAAAAATGTGTCATGAAACTCCAGCCAAGGGATCCCGAAGTTTTATAAATTGACAAGCTAGGTAGACTTTAATTAGTGTAGGAGAAAAGTGGTTCTTTATTTGTTTTTGCTTCATTCGTGTAATTTATATGGAACACCACTGGAAGAAGAAAAAGACTAGCACAACTGGTTTTACTTAGCTTAATGCACAGGCAAAATATTCTTCCAGTTACACAACTAGAAAGGGAAAAAATCTGCAAAGCCACATATATTATCAGCTGAAATTTGCACCTTATAAACAAGATCTGGTTACTTGACCATGCCACACAGATGAAATCTAAGGCCAGAGCAGCAAGGTGCTCACGTATTTTCTGCTTCCCCAGAGCCCTTTGTTTCTTTTTCTAAGTCCTGCTATTCGTATTCCTTGTACACCCAGCGCAAGGAAAATGTTGTTTCAGCCCAGCTAAACATCCTTAGATGTTTGTTCAGGAAACCTTCTCATTTTTCAAAGGAGAGAAATACAGGGCAGTACTAGAGAAATTGTAGCTCAAATAAATAAACATTCCCAAGATTTTTGTTAGGGAAACCCTTTCCATTTTCCATAGAAATAAATGCAGAGCAATGCTGGGAAAAAAAACTAGCTCATCAACATAGCCACCTCTCAGCTATCTCTATTCATAATCCTTAGGATCTGAAGAACAGAACTCCTCCTAATGATCGACTTGCTAAGGAATTATTTGGAGATCCCAGGCAGATTTAACTTGGAGATATTTTAATTTCAAAATAGTGGAGTTGCAAGTGGATCTGTAAGAGCACTTGTCTAGGAACACGCAGAGACTCTTCAAGGTTTTAGTAGAGGAAATGAAGTGTTACAGTGTCCCCAGCCTTCTGAAGTGAGAGCAGATGTCCTGTTCCCACACCACAGTCCCTCCATCCTCTCACTTCAGACGCTTAACTGCATGGGTTCCCCAAAGCCTCCATCCTCCCAGGTGCTGGAGACAGCAATGGGCTGAGGAAAAGCTGGGTACTCACACTGTGGAGAGGAGGCGTGAATGAATCATTTGGTCTTTGTTGAAAAGGGCAAGCCGGAGACTTCCACCTCTCTTTAAAGTAGTTAATCAGTGGGATAACCTAAACATGTACTTACAGGGATAGTCCTTTCTGTTTTTTTTCCTCCTTCCTGCAGGTCCCAAGGGAAGAAAGAGGAAGCTGTAATCTTGCTGCGGGACTCCATTAAGTACGGCCCAGAGTTTGCAGATGCGTATTCGAGCCTGGCCTCGCTGTTGGCCGAACAGGTAAAGGGGATGGCTGGGGCCCTCTGCCTCGGTGTGCATGCACTGCTGCTGCTGCCACAGCACCTCCTGCACCTCTCACCTCAGCCTCACTCATACGTGGTGGCAGCTGTGGGTCCGTGCTGCCACAGAGGCTGCTCTACAGATGGCTTTTTCAGGATGGGAGGCAGCTCATTCACAGTGAGTAATTACACCCACGTGGTGTGGCTCTGAATTAAATCACCGCTGAAGTTGTGAGTAAATCCTCTCTCTGTGGCTCTGTGCATCTGTGGCAAAGTCTTAATCCATTGCATCTTGTATGTTGTGACAGCAGGAGAGGCGAGCACTTCTCCTCATACACACACACCTACACAGATAACCTTGAGATTGCATAATAAATCATTCCAAAGCTAGGAATTGTCAGAAACCAGGTGGCCTCTGCAGCCCAGATCCTGCCCCTTGCACAGACACACGCTCAGGGATACGGGCCTTGATTTCCGTGGTAGGTGATCGTGAGCCAGGAGTGGGAAGGCTTCCTGGCTTTATGTTGCTCTTAATGAGCGGCTGTTCAATATTTTATTTAACCTCATTGTTCATGTGCCTCCAGGCCTTATTTGCTGTGCGTGGCCCAGGCCGTGCTCTGGAGGCAGGATTACTCATTTCCTCTCAGGTCTGTTCCCCACACTCATTACTCAGGCTCTCCCTACTCTCTGTAGTTAGGTAATTTATTTCTACAATGTCCCTGTGAGAAATATTATCCCTACAGAGGAGAAGAGAAATCCTTGAGTTCAGAAGGAGCCATGAGGAGTGAGTGCCCACACTGAGACCACCAAGCCGTACTTTCCTCCACACCTCTAGCAGCAGATGAGAGATGCTGTGCTTCATGCTGTGGTCCCAGTCTGGGGCTGTGGGGGTGGATGACAAGGTCCCTGTAACTGCTCAGCTCCAGCACACCTCTGCAAACCTTTTGAAAACTGATTGTTTTCCTCCTTTGGGTTTCAGATCTAATTGTTCCATAGCATGGGGTGCTGAAGCTTTCTTAAAAAGCTGCTGAATATAAATACAGACAAAGCAAAGTGGTATCTTTTGCTGTTCTCCACTATTCTGGTTAGTGAAATCTTCTCTCTGTAAGGGAAGGGGATAAATTTCAGCAAAACTATAGGCAGAGATCTTGTTTAATCTTCTGTAATGACATAGGCACTCTGCAAAATTCACCTATGATGTATGTGAATTGCTGAAAGATGTTCTATTTTATTTTCCCTTTTAAGAGAATTTCAAATATTATCAATATTATCTGCAGGGATCTCAAAATACAGTGTATGAATTTAAAGATGAGCCTTGTTGAATGGGAACTGTGCTTTGAATAAGCCCATCAATGAAGAGTCTCCTGCAAGTATAGGAAATGAATCCTCTGCAGCAATACCTGGTTTTAATAATAATTGAAATTATTAATTAGAACAATCGATTGCAAGGTCAGCAGAACAGTAAAGCCATTACAGAGTCCTGTGACCTTCTGCCCAAAGCAAATGCCATTAGTAAGTCCAGCAATAATTTCTCCCTCTTACATATAGATTGTACATCCTCTTGTGACTTGAGTAAGTGGTAGGGAAAAAAGATAGTTAGTACAATTTTCTCACAAAGCAGCGATTTTTCAGCAGACTTCTTTTCTCCTGTTCATCACAGCAGATGACTGCTTGATTGTGCACCTCCTGACCCACAGCAGGGTCTGTCCTACACTACCTGCTGCTGCCCGTGGCTGGGAGCTGCAGAATCTCACCCTCCAGGGGTACAGGCAGAAGTTTTGGCATCTTCAGCCCAAAGGATGATGGCAGGAGCCCATTTTTTCAGTTTCGCGTTTTCCTCTTCATCTGAGCAATAGCGTTCAAAGGGCTAAAAGTTACAAGAAGTAATTTTTGTCTCGTTGTGGCCCAGAGCCTGTGCCAGCTGTATGGGTGTCTGTGAGGCCAGGCATTACAGGATGGCATCAGTGTGGAGCTTTGGGGAAGGGACCATTGGGTCCCTCTCGCTGGGGTGTGATAGAAAGGGGCTGAAGTGCCATGTTGAAATAACTCGCATGAGGTGACCGTGCCCATGACAACTTCTGCTTCTCCAGCTTTGCTCCAAGGGTAAAAAGGAAACGTGGACACAGTGAAATAGTGCCAGGATTGCCTTGGTGAATCCTGCACAGCATGTTCCTCCATATTAAAGGGGATGAGTCTGAAACAGGCCTTCTGGTTCCTTCCCTTCCATGCCTGTAAAAAGTGCTGCTAAGAGGAGTGTTTCAGGTGCCAGGGAATTAACCTGTAACTTGATGTAATTGCCCTTTTCTCTCCTTGATAGCTGGTTCTGACATGATAACAACCACTGCTGCATTGTATAGAACAGCTTGGCTCATTCATGCCTTTAGCAAATGCTTGTCCTTCTGACTGCTCTTTCTGCTTGGAATTGTAACTCAGTTGCAATGTATTGCAGTTTTCCTTGATTTCCGTGATCATTGCAGTGGTGCTGGTAACAGAAATCAAACATTTTTGCTGCTTGTTTTCACAACATTCCAACACTGCTTCCCCACAGCTTCCCTTCTTCCCATTTTGGTTTAATCCATCATTTCGTGCTGCTTGGTGGCTCTTTTCAGGCCCTAGCTTCAACTGATTTCATGTGTGTGTTTCTTAGAAAAAGAAACTTTTTAACCCACGTAGCTGCAGAGGAGAGCCTACTCGGGCATAACCAAACTGAAAGCCTAAGCCTTATGAAAAACAGATATAAAACCCTGGTGTCCAACTGAAAGATTCTCATATGCATAATTTTTTTAATATCATAAAAATCTCATACATTTTTTAAGCCAGTCTTCTGAGTTTTGTGAGGTTGATGAATGTTTCATGGAGGTCTGGGAGTGGCATTATTAAGTGTTAATGAGAATCAAGCCTTGATGAACTTAGAGCTCTATTTCTTCTGAGAGGAGAGGCTGTGAGGAGGGAAAGCTCTGGCAGGAATAGCAGGTTCCACCCTTGCCACTTTCTGACTGTGCTTAATGCAAACACTTTGTTAGACTGGGCAATGAGCCTGAGGCATGCAGGGTCAGGTTGTTAGGTGCCAAAAAAGCAATGCAACCATGATAAAAGTGCTAAAAGTGCTCAATATCAGTGAATGTTTTGACATGAAACACTCTAATCCAGTGTAACACAGCCCTTCCTTGCTTAAAAAATTTGGTTTATGATCAGTAAATAAAATAAGCTGACATATGTGCATACAAAGCTTCATTCACTGGTTGAAAATTAAAAGCAGAGGAAGAGAAACTAATACATAAATCTTGGAAAATATACACAAAAAATTGCTCTTCCTGTTAGTCAATTCTGATGATCACTACACTTTTCCTGACTCTGCAGGATAATGTTGTCAGATTCACAATCAATTTATCAAAAATGTCCAAAGTTAAGCACTTTTGAAAAACGTGTTTCTGTGCTTTATTGCACACTTATCTTTTTTGCTGGCTGACCTTTATCATGTAAATGTGAAGGGACTTAACTGTGGCAAACTGTGTGATTCTGTGATCAAGTCATACTCTTTCAGTGCAATTCATTCCAGCTCTCCAGTTCTGAAATAGGAGGTGAGAAAAGAGTCCTCGCATTAAGCAGCTGTGGAGCAAAAGCTGCTGCCAGGTACAGATTTTAAATCCAGGGAAAGCCCAGGGGGCTCTGCCCTTTGCAGGCCTTGAGGAGAGTCCATAGCTGGGAGTGGACCAAGCTCCTGCTGCAGTGTGGATACACTCCTGAGGGTGGATCTGCCCTGGGAGCTCCAGGCCCTCCTTGGTAAAGAGCCGCTTGGCTGATTGTGCTTGGGAGCATCATTAGGAGGCTGTGCAGTTCCTTGCTATAGGGCTGTGCTGCTCAGTGGAAGGGGAAGAATTGAGAAAAGCATCTTTGGTACTGGAGGCTTACCTGACACCCCTCTGCACTGTGCTTGTCTCTTCTGTTCACAGCCTCTTTCCACAAACACAGCTGACAGCCAAGCACGACGAGTAGGGGGAAGGAAGGGAGCCATGCTTGTGAGCATGCAGGCAGTGGGCACACATGGTCTGACTGGAGAGATGTGGAAACCTTTTTAAGTTGCTCTTTGATCCAAGGGAGAAACCTGATTGCTGTTTCAGGACCAGGCTGCCCGTAGCTCAGGCTAGACAGAACCCAGCCACTAGAATGCTTTCTGTAGGCAGGCTGTTCCCTGAAAAGATAAGTATTTTCTAGAAATGTTCAGCACCAACAAACCTCCTTGAAATCTATGCAAAATGAGGGCTCAGTGCATCTGAGGAATCAGCATGGTGGCATGTCCCATCTGAACTACATGAACTACACCTCACACATTGACAACACCTGGTTTTAATCCAAATCTGTCAGATTTTCCCCACTCCTTCACCATCTTTTATCTTTCTCCAGCTTCCTTTATCCCCTTGCACTCGCTCCCTAGCCATCACAGCAAGCTTTCATTCCTTGTATTTTCCTCCCTGGTTAGGGAATGAACAGCAGAGCTCCAGAGAAGAAAAGTTAGCCAGTAAGATGCTCATTAAACAAATAAATTAGAATATATCAGCTCCCAGATGACAGATATTTCTCAGCAGAACCAACACAATCCCTGTTGCTGTGTTTTTCCTGGCTGGGTGTGTGCCTAGCTGGAGGCTCACTGGCATTGCACAGGCACCACCTTTTCCAGGTGTTTCACGGGTAGCTACCTTTGCAAAGGCATGGGGGAAAGCTGTCTGAATTGCTCTGGGATACCAGATAGCAGCTATATCACATCCATGACATGGGGAGTAGAATTTTGGCCTCCTGCAAGGTGGGGTGGGTGCAGGTGCCCCAAGCTCCCTGTGCAGTGAGGGAGCTGTCCCAGAATGCAGGTGTGCAGCAAATGGTGCTGAAAGCCTCTGTGCCACGGCTGAGAAATCTCCTTCTCTTTCAAGGAACGGCTGAAGGAAGCTGAGGAGGTCTATAAGGCTGGCATAGAGAATTGTCCAGAGAGCTCTGATCTGCATAACAACTACGGTGTTTTCTTGGTTGATACTGGTAAGTGAGAGGGAGCAAGGGATTTTTCCTTCGCTGCCTTCTTTGCTTTGATTTATTCTGTTCAGCAGTACACATCTAAAAGGGTGTCAAAAGCTTCCAAGGCAATAGATGTGCCTCCATGGTAGCTTGGAAATAAATATCCCCGTGCTGCTGAGAGGGCACAGTGCACTGGAATTCATAATCAGTGCAGGCACTGTGCAGCAGGAGCATTCAGCTCTGCTCCTCCCTTCAGTGTTTCTCACCATCTTCACATAGGCAGTTGCCCTCTTCACTGTGAGCTGGGCAGCACCCTGACAGTACTGCCTTTTTTTCCAGCAAGGCGTGGCCACATCAACCCAAATCACAGGCAGACAAATGGATCATTATAGTCTCTGGAGCACGTGCAGCCCTACTTTATGACAGAGCAGCTCTTTGACTGTAAGGGTTGAGTGCCACCACTACAGAAAAGAACATGGCTTTTAAACCACAATCATCTGTGAAAACAAAACCTTATACACTTTGGGATGAATTGATTTTTCAGGAGTTCTGTAATGGCATCCTTTATTTTCTGGGCTCGTGGTTCCCATCCAACTTCCTTGGCAATTTCTGGTATTCACATAACAACAGAAACATCACTTTAATTGCCACCTTTTATTGACAGCTTTATAAGCAAGGCTAAATTTGACAAATGGCTAGTGGAAACTGACTGTTGTCTCACTGTGGTCCCTTCAGAACAGAGCCAAGACTCAGTGATGAAATAGTGTAGGTTTAAAGTGTGTGGTTGCCACCCATTCTTTCCCCATCACATGTGCCCAGCTCCAGTGGTGCTTGGGAAGAACAGACAGTGGTATCTGTCAGTCTGCAACTGACTGTTCTGCCTCTGAGCTGACACTTGGCCATCACTCTTCTGTAGTACCAGTGTGAAACAAATGCAAAACCAAAATCAGTATTCATAATCAAAAGAGGCATCATGGCATTAGCAAAAGAGGTTGAGGTTCTGAATTTGGGCCCTGGCAAAATTCAAGCTTACAAATAATAAAAATTCCTGAGTAATTTCCCTCTGATGTTGTACTCATCTTTGCTTGCCAACCCAGATAAACTGTCCTATTCCTGCCAAAATTTGTGGTTCAAATGTAGTGCAGAGCACTTTCTGGTTTTTGCACTTGTGTACTCTGCCAAAGTCAGAACTATGATTTCCTGGTTTACTCCTACGCTTCCCTACACATCAACTGGAAAAAAGCCCTGCTGACTTTTGATACTTGGGGCATGATGTGTCAATAACCCCCCCAGAGACACGACAAGGCGTGAAGGAAGTGGCTGGTGCTGAGCCTGTCACAGGCTGCGCTCTTTGCCGGCAGCACAGGGAGATGCTGGGAAGCACCACGCCAATTAACTTGCAGCATTTTGTGCAACAAGCCTCCAGCAAATGTCAGCTCTGGGGAGCCACAACTCCAGACAGCTCTGCAGTGGTCCCAGACATTCAGCGTGTTTCCCTTAACGATGCACATTACCCCTGTGTGTTTGAGCAGGGGAGGTGCTGGCTGGCTGAGGGACTGAGGTGCGTGCCCAGCTGCTTCCCAGGATGTTCTGTACATACAATTTTCAAAAACATCTGCTTGCTCAGTGATGGGGAAAGATCTGCTGCTGGATATTTTGAAAAAGTTCTATCTTGAACAACACGTCCTCAGCCTTGGGTGAATCTTAAACACTTCTAAATCTCTCCACAGGTGTTCCTCCTCTCTCCTTTAAAGAGATGCTGAGATGTGTCCGTGTATCTCTTAAGTTGCATGGATGGTCTCAGAAAAGCCAAACTAGATCTGAGAAGCTATGAATACAAAATTCCCACAGCAGCATGTTCAGTGCCCCAACATGCACTGGCTGTTTTCGAGATCTGTTTTCCAGCTCCAAATGGAATTAAATACCTTGTGGAGTGAATCGGTTTAAAAATGCCAACACTGAAAAGCTTTGTTGGTGGACAAAGCTCTTTGAGTATTGGTTTTCATCAGGAGATTATCTGGTCCAAAGTTTGCAAACCGATTAAACAAGCCCTGGGACTAAAAATGCAGTATTTGCATTGCTGAAATGCTAGAACTTTACACTTTTACTATTATTTAGATAAATAAAAATACGATATTAAATGTAGAACTTCAGGCATTGGAGTAGTGATAGTGCACCTCTCTTCTTGTATTTTGTTGTGGTGCTTGGTGATGTCGTGGGCTGCAGGACCTTGCACATTTTCACACAGAGAAGCAGTGCCACCCAATGGCTCCTGTGCAGTACAGAGATGGTGCCTATGTGCCCCAAAATAGGCATCTGGACATCTCTGCTCTGGGATTTATTGCCCTGAATGGGAATTAGCTGGTCCCTGGTAGCTACTCCCAGTCCTGTTGAGCAATACACAGAGACTGAGCTGGAGCTCAGAGCAACACAGCAGAGGTGGAGGGAATAACCTCTATTTGGAGAGAGCTGAATCTATTTGCAGTTCTGGTGGTGTTGTGGGGAATACTGGATGGCTTGTTCTCCATTCTTCACTGCCCATTTCTCCAGTGGGCCAGGGCAAAAGGATGCTCCACCAGGAGATGACACACGTGCCCCAGCCCCTTCTCTGAGCTGGGCTCTGTCCTTAGCACAGGGGTTGTGTCCCCACTGCTGCATGATCAGAGGGTGCTTTCAGTCAGGAGTCATCTTCTTGTGACTGTATCCTCAACTTGAAAAAACCCATCCCTAGAAAATCTATTTCTGAGGATTGTCTCCGAATATTGGGGCCTACATCTTAGTTTGGACAACAGTTTCTCTTATACTTAGATTCAAAATGCTGAGGCAGGATTCCTTTCTCAAAGTGTTTCCCATGCATAGAGTAATAGATGAAAGAAAGGCAGAACATACTGAGTGCTGAGTTTGAGACAGGGTTTTTCTGATGCACCAGTTTAATGGCTGTTTTCCTCTCCAGGGTCTCCTGAGCGAGCCATGTCCCATTACAGGCAGGCCATCCTCCTGAGCCCCGCTCACCATGTGGCCATGGTCAACCTGGGCAGGCTTCACCGCTCCCTGGGGCAGAACAAAGAGGCTGAAGTGTGGTACAAGAGGTGAGGATTTGGGGTGGGACACAGAGGTTTTCCTCCTGCCCCTGTATGGCTTGTCTCTGCTAAAGAGTGTCTGATACGCGGATCTGTCAGTGCACGCGTGGGGTTTCCTCCCTTTGTTCTCCATCGGTTTGAAACTAGATTGGGCTGTTTTGGGGGAGGGCTTGAAAAGGCAGCATGGGCTCAGGCAGTGTTGATTTCCCTGGACTATTCCCAAGCCCCCAGGATGGACACTGCTGCTTTTGGCTGGGGGATGCTCTGATGATAAAATCAGAGGTTTCTCAGTGGCTTAAGTGGGTTGTATTACCACAACACCCACCCTGCTTGAAGCTGGTCTGTGGTTGCTGCACCAGTGACAGCCATAACTGCTGCACAGCTCAGCATCAAACCCGTGGCACCATTAGGGAGCTCTAGCCCTTCCCAGCAATGTGCCAGCAGGCAGGCTCTGACTCCTGGTATGCAGCAGGATGGATTGGGTGGGAGTATTTTGCCTTCTTTTTGGCATATAGATTTGTGCTCACACTCCCCACGTTTCATCACTGTCAACCATCCCCACCCCTGCTGCAGGCTTGTGGGCACTTTGCAGTGCTCTTTCTCCTTCTCAGGTGGCCAGAGGGATTACTGCTGTGGGCACACTCATCCCTCCCCAGGACCTGAGATTTGTGCTTCCCAGGTTGGGATGGTGCAGATCTTTGGTTCTCCATCCCAGCACAAGCCTGCCTCGCTCTTCCACTTTGCTCCTTGCACCACCTTGACGCATCCCTGTTCCCCACACTCCAGGGCACTGAAGGTATCCCGGAAGGCTGAGATCCTGTCCCCGCTGGGGGCTCTCTATTACAACACGGGGCGCTACGAAGAGGCGCTGCAGGTTTACAGGGAAGCGGCGGCACTGCAGCCTTCGAGCAAGGACATCCGCCTGGCGCTGGTGAGCCTGGGGCAGGGCGGGGCCACGACAGCGGAGCAGCAGCCACCGGGGCAGCCCTGAGAATGACAGAGGGCTGAGCTTTTCAAGGTCATAACGCCCTGTAACGTGGCTCTGTTACAGGCTCAGGTTTTGGCCATGATGGGGCGGACAAAGGAAGCCGAAAAGATGACAAACCATATCCTTAATGAGGATTCCGAGTGTCTGGAGTGCTACCGCCTTCTGTCAGCCATCTACAGCAAGCAGGAGCTCTATGCCAAGGTACCCTGGCATGGGATATGCTTGTCCCAAGGGCTCACACACAGAGCTCAGGTCAAATTTTACGCTCCGTCTCTCTGGGGACATGTCACATGCCTCAGCACACATTCTGTAGATTATTTCTTCACTTAAAGCTTCGGTTTCTCTACATACTAAGACTGAAGCTAAACAGTGTAGTTTTCTTATCACTTACACCCCCTGCTGCTGTCAGCCCTACTGCCCATCAGCCCCAGGCATTTAAAAATCTCATTTTCCTGTATGTTAATGATGTGGGGCAAACAAGGGAAGGAGGAAAATTACTCTTATGCTGGGAGTCCACAGTGCTGAGGAAAGAATGAGAAGTGGGAAGGCACTGAATGGAAGGCAAACAACATCTTCTTGCTTTTTCACAGGCACTTGAAGCTATAGAAAAAGCACTTCAGCTAAAACCAAAGGATCCAAAAGTCATATCAGAGCTCTTTTTCACTAAAGGAAACCAGCTAAGAGAACAGAATCTCCTTGACAAGGCTTTCGAGGTACGACTGCTCTAAGACCTAACAGTGGTTTTGTAGGCTAAAAGGTCATTTGCTCATTGTGATTGAAACTCCCTGGTGCATACACCCTGGCTGCTGGCCTTAGGAGCTCAGAGTCCATCACTGGTACAGAGGAAGCTATGAGGCAGCTAACTTTCCCAGACTTAATTGCAACTTTTTTCCTCATTCCTATGTGGAAATACTGCTCCCTGCTCTGAGAGGTTAAATACAGAGTTGTGGTGGGATTGACCCTTGCTCCATCCAGCCCCAGCCCCTCTTGCTGTCAGTGACCAGCTCCAGGGGGCTCAGCTGGAAGCTTGGGGACCTGTGAGAGCTCACCATGTTGTTTTATCTTGCCTCAGAAGCCAATAATTGAGAGGCTGGCTTATCCTGTGAAGCAGGACGCTTGATAGCTCAGAAATTATGTTAGCATTAATAACAGTACAGAAGCAACCTCGTCTAGTGTCACTGCCTGTAAGAGGGGAGCTGGAATTTAAAGTCCCTCCCAACCCAAACCATTCCATTATTCTCTGATTCAGAAAATATTATTGGGACTGCTTTGAATCTTCTCAATATCCCTAGAGATGTTTAATCCTGATTTGAAAATCCTTTCCTGCAGTGGCAGTGTAAAACCAGCACTGCTTTACAGACTGCAGAAGGTCCTTATTGCTGCCTCTCCCATACTCAGGGTCAGTGGGGAGGGAGAGCACTGCTCTCAGGTCCTTGTGAAACCTCCACGCAAGTGGCTGTACCAGAGTCTGCCGCCAGCTCCAAGTTAAAGCCTTGCAGATGAAGGGCAACCACATGGCTTGTTGTTGGCAGGCACTGTGTTTGGCACTGCCTAAGGAAATGACCCTGATGTGCAGGAGACCCCAGTGGTGCAGGAGGTAGGGACAGGGGTCACAGGTGTGGCTCCTCTCACAGTGCAGGAAAAGCACACGTTGGCAGGGAAAACGTGTGAGATGAACTGAGGCATGAAGCAGAACATCCTGTGCCTCTGCGGCAAAGAAACCGAAATTCACTTTGTGCATTGTATATGAGGGGAATTTGAATTACATTCTGAATGGCTTCAGGAGAGGAAACTGCATTTCTCCTTCTCCTCCAGTACTGGTTTTGTTTGAAGAGTCAGACTCTTAACCTAGAAATATTTCATGTTTCTGTAGAGCTATAAACGGGCTGTGGAGCTCAACCCAGACCAAGCACAGGCCTGGATGAATATGGGAGGCATTGAGCACATCAAGGTATGGCAGTTTTGGTTTCCTTAAGCAGCCAGGTGCAGAGACAACTACTCAGGACAAAAAGCTAAATTAGTTTCAGACTGCCAAGAGTTGCATGTTTGTGAACAGCAAGTGCCCTTGACATATTTTATCCAAAAAAGAGAGAATTTCCCAACCAGGTTGCTTGGTAATATGAATCCTGTAAAGCACATCTCATATTTTAAGAGTGCAGGCTGCAAGGAACAACCTGCTCCTCTCTAAATCTTTCCTGGTTCAGTTACTGACCTACCTTAGAAAAATGTCCGTGAGTCAACTTTTAAGGTTCTTCTCTACCTAATTAATTTAATAAAGATGTCTAATGCAGAATACTGGCATGAAATTATGGAAATGGACAGCCTATCCTGTGGTTGCTTATTCTTTTGAATACTTTAGCATATCATTATGATTTGGGTCTTAAGGAGTCACATTGTGTGATGTTCTTAAGCTATCCTGTTGCTGAGTAAAAAGTAAAATTAACTCTTCTGGTGCAACATAACAGAAAAATGTAAATCTATTTCTTGCTGTGTGAGTTTCATCAAATTTAGGCTAACAGCACTTGGTGATCTATTTCATAAAGAAGAAGTATTTTTGTAACCCAACGATGCCAGGTTTTTTAACCTCTGTTTCCCCTGTATTATGACTCTACCCTTGGAATGAACTTTCTTTGTGGAATGTGAATGAGACCTGCCACTCATTTCCTTTGCAGGGGAGCTACATCACTGCCCGTGACTACTATGAGAAAGCCTTACAACTGGTTCCAAACAGCAAGCTGCTGAAGGAGAATCTGGCCAAACTGGATCGCTTGGAGAAACGGTTTCAGGAAGTCCAGGAGAAAGACCAAACATAGCAATCAGTCACCAGCAGAAAGACACTCGTGTCCCTTGGAGAAGAGTGTGGTGGAAGCCTGTTACTCAAAGTGATGCTGAAAGAACTTTGATAGGACTCAGAATTATGGAAGGCAAACTTTGAATGCATGCTTAGGTTTGACCAAAGTTCCAGGAGACACTTGGCTCCTGTGGGACGTGCAGGAGCATGAATGAAAACCTTCCTTTACTCAAGATTTATGTGTAGGCTGAACCCATTTTAGTCACGCCGGGAGTGTGGGTGGGACATGTACCTTCAATAGCTTGATTGTCACCAGGGCAACCATGGAGACAAAGCCCTCATCCATTGCAGCAGGGGTGAAGTAGCACCTCCTGTTACTCCACAGAGGCTCACCTCATCCATGTAGAGCACTGCTGATGGGCTTCATTGCAAGTGCTGCAGACAGGAAAGATGGTCATAATGGTCACATAAAAAAGGGTTCCAAAGGGTTAATGCCGAGGAAATGGTGGCCAGTTTTACAGCTCTAAATGTGGCTTCAAAATTATTCTAAATAAAGGGCAAACTATTTAAATATCACCCTGGAAGGATGATTCTACAAGTGGGACAGATGATCCTTTGAGAGAAAACCTAGCCAGAATGTTTTACTCATTAGACAAAAATTTTGTCATAATTCAGGTTCATGATGTCACTTTTGTCAAATATCATATGGCTTTACCCTTTGCCCTCTCCCTCCAGGCCAAATAATTATTACTCTAAAAAAAATTGAAGCATCCAAAGGTAATGGGAAGCTCTAGGATTACTTGTCCTCCAGCTCAGTCCCCAATATAGAAAACAAGCAACCTATCTAATCAATAAAGGAGGTTAAAAAAAGCCACACAGAGATTAGGGAACATTTCCTAGCCTGGAAAGGTACGAAGGCGGCTCTTTTATGGGTGTGCAGGGACAAAGCCCATTTATCATGGTGATAACACTGACAAAATACTTGGTCAAATTGTTCTCACCACTCCCCTGAGAGATACAGAAAATGACCTATAGCTGATCAGTCATAAATCTATATTTTTAAATACTGAGGTGGGAAAACAAATTCTTTTCAGAACCGAGGCTTTTATTTTTGAGCTTTATTTATTTAACTTATAATAATCAAATAATTAATATATTTTCTCTGTTTTATATGAATTGGGCAATATCCTTCACAGCTGGCCACAGGGTTGGGTGTTGTGACTCATATTGCCTGAAGTTAGAAAAAGGGAGTATCAATGAGGCATACTGGAATAATTCCCTCTTAATGATTCTAAAGCAAGTGGCTGCAGAGCACATTGGACCACACTGGCCCTGCAGTAGCAGCACTTCTCCTGCTTCCACCAGGGTTTGCACCAGTTCACAGGGAGCATTACTGGGAGTCTGCTTTGTGCCTTTGGGTTCAGACATCAGGGCAGGTCATCAGTTTGTTCCTCTTGCAGAAGTAAACTGCTAGAAAAATTGTTTTGTTTGAGCTTGACTGTGGCCAGACCCTGCAGAAGAGTGCAGCCCAGGGCTTGGCCTTATTACTAAAGGACAGTTCAGATTAGGTGTGCAATGCCTTAAAACACATCTGTCAGGAAAAGCCTGTGTGGCAGGCACCCCTGTGGTGCCTGGATTTAGCTGGCCATGGCACCTCAGCATGCTCCAAATTCACTCAGTGGGACGGTCAGCTGTGTGCTGGAGGTTTTTGCTGTTTTCATTTGAAAAGCCTGATGTCTAGGTGCTGGTAGTGGTCAAATGACTGAGGAATTATTAATGTGACTCCAACTGCCTTTGGAGCTCAGAGGGAGTCCAGGTGCAGTTGTCTGCCAGAGCCATGGCTCTGCACCCACTGAGACCAGGCTGCACTGGTCCTCACTGGCCAAGGAGACCAGCCAGCTACAGCTGGGCAGAGGTGGGGGGGAGAGACTGCTGGGGGAAGAGGTGGCACCACAAGTGTTTGGACTCTCTCCCTCCAAACCAGCTTCCCAGGGGAGCACTGGGATCAGAATAACCAAGTTGTTTTGCTGGTGAGTTTTCTGCCCTCAGCCCAAGCAGTCTACTTTCCTTTATGGGGCCAGGGGCAGGTTTGAGCTCCTGGGGCTGAGTCAGCAACCCTCTCTTGTTGTTCCACATGACTGTTGTGGCTCTGGACTGGCTGAACTGACATTTCTGCAGGTGCTCTGCTGGATGCCATGCACAGAGTAGCTTTGCACAGCCCTGGGCTGCCAGGATGGCCAGGAGGAGGTGGGACCATGCCAGCACAGTCCCGTGGGATGGGGAAACCAAAGCTTAAATGGCCTCTGACAGCAATCAGTTCCCTGTCATGCATTGCAAGGTTGTAGATGGTTCCTTGTTGGGATATTCAGAGATACCTGGACCAGAAAGCTCTCTGCCTGTCCCCGAGGTGAGCCTGCCTTTGAGGCAGCTTCCCAAAGCCTCACATGTCCAGGCTGGCTGTGGTGCAGTGAATTTGGGGGCTGGCAGAGCAGTGTTTGGTGCAGTCCTGAAGTGGTACTGTGCAAAGCCCCCCAAGGGAGGAGTGCAGAGTGCTCTAACAGCCAGCTGAATTTTGGGGAGTAGTGTGGGGGGAGATATGCCTCCTTTAAAAATGTGTATCAACTATAAACTTTGCCTCATAAAGATATATTAAATAAATACTATATATTCTACAGGCCTCACTGCAGTGTGTGGCATTAAATTGTGGCTAATGAAACGTATTTTTTCAAATACAGAACTTGTATTTTTTATAGCAATGCTTCATGAGGGGGAAGACTTAGTTGAATGTTTTTAACGTCAGCTTAAATCTTAGTTTGTCCTTCCTGAGAGACCTGGTAGATATGATTGTCTCCTCCTTGTCCTAAAACTTGATCAAAGCCATCTTGACCTCCTAAAACTGGTGTAAAAGTATCATATAGGTTTAGAGGGCCCCCTCCCAGATCCTGGAGAAGGATTGATCACCATTTGTGCAACACTGTCTTGCAGAAAAAGGCGAAAGTCAAGACCATGCTCCCAGTAAGGGAGGTTGGTTGGAAGGCAAGGCATATCCACTTGCTTGAATTAGGCAGATAACATATCCAGGGATTTTAATGCCAGTTGAACCAGTTTATGTTTCTGTGCTGAAAGGCAAACTCTCTATATTTTGGAGGTGGGTTTATGGTAGTTATGGAGAGAGGAGGGCTCAGTAATGAACCCCATGTTCCTGAAGCAGCACTTTATACCTCATCTATGCAGCGTGACAGTCTGCAGACTGGCAGCAGATTTGGAGAATGCCTCAGACCATGGGCTACCAAAGCAGTTAAACCCTTGTGAAGCTCTGAGCTGACTCCCTGTCCTGTTGGCACCATGCTGAAACCCTGTGTTTGTTCAGGGTACTAATCATGTCAGAGGTTTATTGCAGGTAAAGAATGGAATGTGATATGAAGTGAGTTACCTCCACCAAAATGGAATGCTATTGTGAAAGATAAATCGAGCAACTTACCTTGTGATAACTTTATGCTATCTTAATTAATCACAGAAAATGTTCTCTTCCTCTAGCACTGCACAGCTTCTAAAATAATGAGTTATAAATACATTGTTTTCTGCCAGCTCCAGTGCTTAGCATGGCTAGCAGAGATTGCAAATTAATAAATGGCTGAAGATCTGCCTGATGGGGGAGAGTTCATGCTCTCTGCAAGATGCATTGGCTAAACCTCAGTGCTTACTAATTTTAAAGCAGAGAATTAATGGAAAGCTGGTTAGACAGGACTCTCATGTACTCACTGTGCATTTTAATCCTAAATGAGAAACACAGTAATTCTGTTGCTTTTACCTTTCCCCATGAATAATATTTGCAGCTGATGGATTTTATTTTATTGGTTATTTAAATTCCAACATTCTTTGCTTCCATCCCTTTTCCATCCCCCAGGATAAATGATGCAGTGGGGGGGCATTTTCTTTCTCTCATGGACTTCTTGGACTAGATTTTCCTACAAATGTGCAGGCAATTTGTTTTGGCCAAACAGTAAGTGAGTGCAGCAGTGCAAATGGCCTTCATTCCAGAGGTCTCGAGGACAGGGGACCGTGCATGCATGCGTATGGGTAGGAAGAGGTATAAGTAAAAAAAATTCTAAATAAAGAGCCTAACTTGCAGGGGAGGGTGGACGCCCCTAAAATGATCTAAAAACTATGAAAGCTTCTCCACAGTTACAGAAACCAGGCCAGATGTGGTGCACAATATTTGGTGAAAGAAGGTAATTGTCAGTCTAATTTATTATTTAAGGAATTTAGAATATTATTATATGGTCTTTTGCCCCACTCGTCCTCCAGCTCATTGAAACAGCTGGTGTGTGCTTAAGTCTCTTCAATCTTTATGTGATTAAGTTGACCAAGTGCTCAATTTCTATCTTTCATATATGCAATTATGCACAATATTTTGAAAAAATCAGCCCTTAGAGGGCTTTTCCTCCGACCTTCAGTCTCTTGCAGCAATTTCAAACTGCACCATTTTGCTTTCATGTACATTTAAACCCAGCAGCAAAAGAAAAGAAAAAAAAAGAAAAAGAAAAAAAACAGCGCTTGGCATTCACTGGTGTTTTAATGTGGCAAAGTTGCTTCAGGTAACCTTGATAACTTTGTGCAAAAGTTCATTGCCATGTTTGTACTGACTTGCTGAAATTTTCTTCTTCTGGAAAATACCCCCAGTGGTATCCTCTGTAAAAGTTACAGCTTCTACAACTGTATTCCTGTAGAAATCTCTGCCTGAAGTGGATGTCACGCTGTGTGTTCCTCTCATGCAGGAGTTGTTTGCATTGCCCGTTGTTCATATGGTTCTTATTTCTGTACCTATTTTTTTTTAATTAGCTGTGCATATCTTTTTAAAAAAGAAAACAAAACAAACAAACCCACAAGAAAACAGCCCATGGATTAGAAATATTTTAAAAATAAATTCACTCTTAACTGCAGCTGGATGTATGTCAGTGATAAAGGAATTTGCAAAGTCTTTGCTTTTTTCACTGTGGGATTTATGGCTAGATTTCACATAAAGGAGTTATGCTCAAAGTCTTTGCAGAAGAAAATGTATGTAAATGTCTATTTTATATAAAAAGTAAGAAAAGTAAGTGCTGTGCCTGGTTTTGTTCTCTTTCTTTAGGACCAGTCGTGAAAAAGTTCTTCTGGAGGTAGAAGGGCTGAAGTTTCTTACTCCACTTGACTTATATTTTATTTTACTTCCCCTGAAGTCCAGGTTATTGGTCATGTAGGAGCAACTGTGCAGCGTATGTGTTTGAGTCTGGGCATATAAAAATATTGGAGCAGGCATTTTTTGGAACCTGAGCATGAGAAAAGATGTGGGCTGATGGTCACACAGTCTTGATGATTGGACATGTTATACTGACATAAGCTCTTCATGTTAGGCTTTATGCCTCTGTCAGGAATGTGTCAAACAAGTTTACAGAGTGCAAAAAGAAAAAAAAAATTAGAGATTAAAAAGAAACTAATTTTGTTATAAATCCCTTCTTCCTGGCACACGTTCCTAGATGCTTCTGCATGCTTTCAGGGTTTGAGTTCACTCAGGGGATAGTGGTGGTGACAAACACCTCCACTGAAAATGGATCTGAAAAAGAATCAAAAGCCCTGAACACATGCCATGGTGTTTCCTGCCATCCTGGTGTGTCCAAAATGTTCTGTAATGTGAAGGTGGAATTGCACCCTCTGAAGCAATGAAAGCTTCTCCCCAGTGCCCACTTAGGTCCTCTGCAAGGCCTGAGGCACCTCAGGTCTGGTGACAGTGATGAGGGGCGACATCAGATCCTGCTGCTGACTGTGGAAACAGGCAGCAAACTACAAACAGGAGAACCCTGGGAGCCCCAGGTGAAAATGGCTGTGGAGCCTCGGAACACACCTGTTTGGCAGCCATGATGATGATGATGATGATGATGATGATGATGATGATTGTTGTTGTTATTATCCCTGAGGATTAGCTCAGCTGCTAATACTGATGGGCTGTTAAAGGGGCTGGTTGGCTGGCACATGAGTTCTATCTGTGAGAGGTGGAGCATAGCCTGGACTCCAGTACTGGTTACTTTTCCTGAGGTGGGGTGGGAGCAGAACCTCTTTCTGCTCGAGTCCCTTCTTCCCCTGTGCATGGGCTGTGGGGAGATGTGCCCCAGTGTGGGGCTATGGCAGTGAGCAGTGGTGTCTTCTGCTCTTTGGGGTACCACACAGGTGAAAGTAGCCAGCCAGTTACCGCAGGTTGAGCCAGGGCTTGGTGTGTTTGCCCCAGTGAGAGGTTTTTAGGCTGCCTTTGCTGTAGCTGTGTGGGGACTGGGAGCCTTTCATACCCTCCATGTACTTACCACAGCCCACCTTGGCTGCTGAGGTAAGTGACCCATTCCCTCTGCAGGCTGCCCAGCTGTTATGTGGTCCCTTGGCTACGCCAGAAAGATAAATAGCTTGGCACTGCTGAGTTTAGAACTGCTCTCCCTAGGGCACCAGGTCAAACCCTTCTTGCATGTCCCTCTGCAGTGGGTAATGTATTAATAACTCCCTGTCTGGCCTGTGCTTACACCCATGGGAAAATTTATATACTAGGGATACTTTTAGGTAAGAGAGGGAAATAAGCTCTTGATAGGTTGTGAAGTGGTTCAAACCAGGCAGGAGAGTGATGATGTTCGGAATAACTTGCTCCTGGTAATGAAGCCAGTCTTGAAAACATAGGTCCTGCTGAGGCAAGAGATGGTTTAACCAGCTGACTGCCATTCCTCCCACCCTGCTCCAATATGATGCTGGTCCTTCTGCTGTTGCTAATGTTATTTCTCTCACCACCTAAGGGAATGGTGTTTTCTTCATCATTTACTACCTTGATAAAGTCTGTTTATTTTCTGCTTCACTAGTGGACTTGCTGCTATAGCAAAAATCATCACAGTCTCTTGTTGGAAAAGCCAGCCAGCAGCAAAAGAGTAGGGAGAGTTTGGTCCAGGTCAGTGGCTTAGAAAATTGTGCCTGGGCTTTGCAGTGGTCACAGAGAGGTTGGTCTGAAGTGCTGCAGAAGTTGTGCAAAGATCCGCACAAATTGGTGGGGTGAGTCCCCCTGGTTCCTGCTGAGGTCATGGAGAGTTTGGTGTTCTGGGTAGCAGAGGAACACGTGGGCTCCTCGGTGCACTGGCACTCTCATAAGGTGGTGGGAGAAACTGGTGAGCTTTCTAATGCCTGTCAGTATTAATCAAATAATCAAATTCAAGCCTATACAGAGGGCATCAGCTTTTAGTTAAGGAGGGTTAGAGTGGTGTCATTTTGGATCCAGTCTCAGTCTTGTAGTGACTCAAGTGAATTATTCCAGGCCCTTACTGGAGCAAACAGAGTGTGAGTACCTTCTAAATCATGAGAATTGTACTGCTTGTGTTTGTATGGCTGGGAACTAAGATTTTATCCCAGCCTTGGTTTGGGAGAGGCAGGGGACCCCTCCTGTTGGCATGAGAAACACATCAGACAGGAGTGATTAACAGAATGATTTTTAGCTGATGTAGACACAGGCCAGCTGAAATGAATTGAGGAAGAGCTGCTGTCCTCTTCTCAGCAAAGGAGCCAGAGGCCTGATACACCCCCTGTCCCACAGCCCCCAACCTGGAGAAGCAGACCTCCAGAGCTGGTGGGAGAAGGTGCAGGGTCTTCTTTTTGTGTCCCAGGTATTTGAGGTCACTTCTGCTGTGTGATCCTGGTTGTGATGGTTGTGTTCTGGGCTGGCCCAGGGGAGCAGCACCCTCCTTGCTCCTTCACCCAGTGTGGGTCTTCCAGGCCTGTTGCTGTGTGCATCACTCCCTGCTGGGGGGGACTAGAGGCATTTTCCCTAGAAAACACAAATGGGATCACCATGGATTTATTGCAAGCTGCACAGTTCAGTGAAGCATCTAAGCCTTAATCAGACCCAACTGTCCCATGCTCACTATCCACATTCCTAAGGCACAGCTGGTGCCAAAAGCAATGTAAGAAAGCTGTGTCTCCTTGGGGTGTGCTTCAGACCGAAGCCAAGACAGGGCTGGGCCAGCTCAGTTCAGAGACAACGTCTTTCATGATGACTTTACTGGCACAGGTTAAGTACCCCAGGGCACTTAAGGCATGGAAGCTTTTAAAAATAAACTTTGAGTCATCTGGTGATGTCATTACAACCTGTTGCACTTCTTACTTTATTTTGTAGGTCCCAGTTGCATTTCATTAAGAATAATTAGGCTACTGGATGAAATCTGAATTTGTTGGGTTTTCTTATGGTTGTGCATACACATCATGAAAGTACCTCACAGGAGACCTCAGCTTTGCACACATCAGCTTCTTATAAAGAATTGCAATTGCTCTATGTTTTCATTTATCTCCATGTAATTGCCTTCAGCTTGGAGCTCAAACTGGAGTCAGGAAAGCTGTGGCACCTGGGATTTGTCTCATTAATTCCCTACCTGCTAGAAGAGCCTGAGGTAATGCACATGAGCATGTGGGGCCTTGTCTCACTGAAAAAAACATTCTTTTTTCATGTCCTCTATGTAGCCTGAAGTGTGGAGTTGGTCCCACTGACCTGGAGAGCCCAGAGGATGCTCTGCAGCTGAGATTAGTTGTTGGAAGACAGTTGGAGCCTGGAGGGCAGCCCTGGCAGCCCTTTGTTGCAGTGTGCTGCCCTCCTTTCTGGGAAAGGGGAGGAGAGGCAGACACCATCTCATTTTCATTCTTGAGTCATTGAATGCTGGTCACTCTGGAGAGGAAAGTCCTTTTTGTACAGCTTTCCAAGTCTGGTCCAGGGTGTGGAAATCTCCATGCTACCATGGTTCTTCTAAGTGTCTCAGGCACTAATTATAAACGGTTTTCTCTTTAAAAGACCCTGCTCACCTAAGCAGGCGTGCAGAGAAGCATTTCTGAGGCAGGAGGAGACACAGTGCTTTTTTCTGGCAACTGTCCCATCACTCTTAGTAGTCATGTTTGCTTCTCTGCTTTAAATGCAAGGCAAACTTTAGCCTTGCTTAAAGACTTCTTAATGAGCAGGGACAATGATTTAAGGGGCCTCTTTACCATCCCTTTTATAATCCATTATATTGTAATTGCAGACCAGTCATCTTCACATCTGTTTCTTGCTCATCTTGAGCATTCTTTTTGAGGACTAATGCTGAATAATGAGAAAGTTGCTATGGTATAAAAAAATTTCAATGTGCAAGATTAACCTCCATAATGAGGCACCTCCTTGTTTCTCTATTCCATGCAAAACTAGTCAATGCTTTTACTCTCCACTGTAATGCTTTCAGTGCTGTTCCTGTGTTCCCATTACTGCAGCGTTTGCTTTGCCAGGCAGTCCTGGAGTCACTTTGCTGGGAAGCACGGGAACTTTCCATTTCCAGTAAAGAGCCTCCTGGGATTAAGGCTGAGCTGTGCCATTACTGAATCTGTTACTTATGGCTGGAAGTGATTAGAAAATGAAAGTAAGGTTTTTCCTGAGTGGGAAAAAAAAAAAAAAACAACTTAATTTACTCAAAAGCATTGAAGCAAAGGCTCACGCTGAACCCCGGATACCTTGATTCAGAATGCTTGAGGCCACACTTCCGGGGCAAACAGCCACAGAAAAGTGAGTGCCTGCCAGGCTGCCTGGACTTGCCATCTCCAGAGGCTGTGGGTGAAATAGCATGGTGGTAATTCAATAATTAAACAATAATTCAGCAGCTGGACTTTTTTGTCCCATCCTGCATTAGAGAGCACTTGCTGCATCCCTAGAGGAGGGTAAATGCCTTTGCTAAAAATGGGATCTACTGCTCATCTGTTCCTTGGGTAACTGCCCTGATAGTGGGTCTGTCTACTAAATTGCTAAAAGAAATGCTGAATGGAAACTCTGCTGGAGCTGATTGCACTGAGTTTAGCTGTGACATCATATTGCTTATAAAATATGCAGAAAAACCATAATGGGCATATGCTTGCCTAGTGTTAATTTAAACTCCATGTAGCTGCCTAAAATCACCATAAAGCTCTTGGACACAGGCCTCTGCTTATCTCCTTAAATGCACTGATAACAAAATTAAGAGGGTTTATGAGGCCAAAAATAGTTGGCAATCAGTTCCTGATGCTTTTCAGGCTTCTCACATGTCTTGTAGGATCCCAGACTGCAGGTAACCAAAGCTGAGCTTGTTGTTTCAAGGTCAAAAATGGCATGGAGGCTCTGTGAGTCCCAAAGTGAAGGATAAACTATCCTTTTCCTTCTAGTGAGCTGGCTGCAATGAAATCTGCTGGCACCTCTCCTGGCACCTCTCCTGGCAGCTCTGTACTTCCCAGGTATGAACAGTGGATAGCAGATGAAACAAGAAACCTATTTATCCTTTTAAAAGAATGTCCAGATTTTCCAGCTGGAGGTCAGGGAACCCTCTGCGTTGCTGCTGATGTGAAACCAGCCTGGCTGAAAGTCCTGTTACTGAAGGCCAGCCCCAGATCCTGGGGCAGGACCACACTGCAGGGTTGCAGACTCAGTGCCCCCTCAGTCCTGTCTTTAATTCTTACTGAAGTAGCACAGTTGGTTTAATTCTTGTCCTAGGCTTTGATTAATTGTCCCAGAAGTTAATCCTTCTGTGGGATCTGTGCTCTGGCTCTGCCTGTGCTTACTTTGTGAGATTCCTGTGTGTCCTTGTGTTCCCCTCATGCAAGGGTGCTGTCTCCTTCTCAGGTACCTGCTGGCAAGGTTTCCCGGTGGCCGTAGCCCTGGGCTGCAAGGGTGTTGCCCACCAAGAAGCAAACTGGATTAACCCCTGCTTCCAGTACTTCTGCAGGCAAAGGCAGAGCCTATGGAGGCAAAATCAGGGTGTCAGAGTTAAGGATGTGGCACATCTTTTCAAAGGCATCCCCTGTGTCCCATAGAGATGGGATGGGTTTCAGCCAACTGGCCGTGACTGCCCGTGGCCATCAGATGGCAGATCAGCCAACATAAAGTACAATCTGTCACTGTCATGTCCCAGAACACGAGCTGAGATGGTGATAGCCTTACAGTTTGGCCAAAATGGGAGGAGCAAGGGAAGTAAGAGCAGAGAAATGATCACTTCAGGGCTCAGACAGCTCAGACATCCTGGTAGGCAGAGCGAGGAAGGCTGCCTGAGGGCTGCCTGTGTGCCTGTACTCTGTAGTTAAATAGATGTGTCTCTAGGCATGGACAAGGCTTGACAGAATCTGTGGAAGCTACAGGGATCCCTGCTTTACTCCCCCGAAGGTTGGGCACTGCCAGTGCCCCATCAAAGCTTCCAAGGAGAACTGTGGTCCGTTTTTCTCCTGATGTCTAGGAAAAGCAAACCAATATGACTCTGGATTGAACTGAGCTGAATTTTGTGTTTCGCATGACCTACACAAGTCCTTTGATCTGATCTATGCTGGTCTTTGGGGAAAAGCATGTAGATAGTTTCTCACAAGTACTGAGACATTCCAAAGAGAGTGATAGAGGCAGTCCAGTCTCCTTGTCTCTGCTAGGCTCTTCCACCTCTTTTGTCCTCTTCCCAAGTATCCTCCTGCTTACATTTACATTCAGTCTTCCTGATCTCTGCCTCTCAATCTGGCATGTATATATTCTCAAGTTGGCGTGTATATATTCAACTATGTGTGACTAACTTCAGTTTATTCTCATTATATAAATGCCCACATGTAACTGTGATGTTTTGGGAAGGGAATTACTGGAATGACTTGAAGGAAGTTTGTGCCTATAAATAAGATTTGTCCCTGGAAGCATGCTGTTCATACATTCATTTGTGCACCCTTTCCTCTGCAGGGGATGGGATTCAGCCCATCTGCCTTCCCCACAGGGATGGAAACTTGTAGGCTGGGACACTGTGGGGCCAAGGGCTGGGGCAAGGTGTCTGAGAGTGAGTCAGATGGCAGTGTCTCCTGGTCACAGCTACAGGAACAGAGCCATGGATACAGGAAAGGAGACTTCCACAAATAGAAATGCATGAGAAGGTGACTTCTGCCAGATGGATTATTCAAGCCCCCCTTTGTTCATCACGTCTCCTCTGCTTGTCAGAGGACCAGCCCCTGTAGGGATGTGCAGATCAGCATTTTGCTGCACCACAGGACCTTGGAGCATGCTAGGGAAGGTTGTGCTTTGCTGCTGTGCATATTCATGGGCGCATATTGGAGCCTGCCCCGAGCAGAGCCATCCTTACAGGTGGGGGCACCGCTCCTGTTCTGCAGGAAGTGGTGCTGCCCCTCATCTCCAGCCACATCTGAGTGGCAGGGACCTGCCCCTGGTGCGGGGCTCCGTGCTGTGCATGGTGTGCAAGGTGGCAGCTCGCCTGCCCTGGCTCCTCTGGGCAGCAGGTTTGTCCTGTCCACCTGCAAACCTCTCCTGGGGAGAGAGGGAAGCAACAGCACTCAGAGTGCTGTCAGCACTTTGCTGAGCAAGGGCTTTACAAGGAGCTTCAGGATAAGGAAGGCAGGAGCAGTGTTTTACAGGTGTGAGCAGGAGACTGACGCACAGTGGGCTCTTCCCCAGACCTGCCCTGGGCATTTCTACCAGCAGCACCTCCCTCTCTGCAGGTGCCACCACCTTTGCTGAAAACAGGGAGGACCTTCAGTGCTTGGACTCCAGGCAGTGGGCAAGGGTACCTGGCATGAGCAGTGCTACCAGGAGACTGGAAAGAAGGCAGCTCCCACCTCCTCATTGATGTGCCCTAGCACACACTCAAGCCTTTTGATACCTTCGCTCAGACAGTCCCACTGGGCAATGGGCTGCAGTAGAGGAGCTTGCTCAGTGCCAAACTCTTCTCTGCTGTTCCTAATAACATGAATAGAGCCAGACTTGCCCTGCCCTAGGGCAGGCTGCTGGTCAGGATGTCAGTTGTCTCATTGTCACTTGCACTCGCATGAATGTTTTTTTTTTCAACCAAACAGTAGCTTGGGAACCTCACTGCTCTCTGTCATACCTTGAATGAATATTTTCAAATTAGTGCTGCAGCTGATGTTAGCAAAATGGCTTTCATTTTTATGTTCTTCATGGAAAAAAAGGGTTTGTGTATGGGAAAGGGCAGGCTGCCAAACTACAAGTCAGATCAGGGGACTGTAAGAGCAGAGCTTAGATTTGTGGGGTTTAGGTTAAACGGTAACAGCTGAATGAGCAGGGATGGTGCCAGGTTCCCGTGACAGGGAGAAGCAAGCAAGGTTGTGTTGGCTTCTGTGGAAAAGCTGGCATGTCATGGAACAGCATCAAAGGTTGGAGCTGCTGGAGCAGGAATGAATGTCACCTTTCCTGCCCAATGGAGTTTGGACAGGGTGACTTTGGAGGCCCTTTTGTGTGTCAGAGGACTGGTGGCACCTGAACACTGGTGTGGTGTCATGGGGGTCAGTTGTGCCAGAGGATGAGATACTCCTGTGAGAAGCACCATGGCCCAGAGCTCACCAGGCATCTTCTTACAGGTGGCTGCATTCATGACTTCCTTTCCCAGCACATGGCACAGGGCAGGTATTAGTACTGGGAGGTTTTTTCCACTGTTTAGCACTACAGGGATCCAAATTGCCCTGCTATGGCTGCCTCCCTCCTCTCCACCCCCAGCAGTCTTGTTCAATTTCCAGACAGTGTATCAGCAGGAAGGTACACTGCCTTTTAATCTGGGATGGCAAAACCAAAGGTTTAAACATATAAGTCTCCCTTCAGAAACCAGGCTGTAATAGCAAGTCTGACCCTTGCATCCCCTGAAGGAGAAGCAGAAGGTGCCTCAAGCTGCCCTTTTTCTGGCTGAATGCAGCCCTTCCAGTTTGGTGAGGTGCCCCTTGAGTGCTGCATATCAGCCCTGCTCTATTAAAAGTCTGCTTTGAAAGCTTGCCAGCTAGAAATCTGAACTGCTGTTGAGCTCCAGAAGCAGTGTGCAGGGCTGATCAGGGGTTATCTCCTCATCAAATACAACTTTGAACATGAAAGGGAAGAGGAGCATGATATTAAGTGCTGCAGCTCTCGTTGCTTATTGGAAGAGCCTTTTATAGCTGGGCACAGGTTTAGTGACTCCCCACTGGCCACTTGTATTTTTCTGTACAGATAATTACAGGGCTAATACAAGTTATTAAAGAGATGGTGTTATTTCTGTCATAGCCATCAAAGCTGAGGTGTTGGTATTAACTAATACTCAACCTATTATGGCTTTCCTAGGGATCCTTAATGATTTTGCTTTCAAAGGGGCACTATCTGCAGCCAGGAAGGTGCCTTTTAATTGGGAGCAGTAACTGCAAGGAGCAGAAGCTACATAGCTACAAAGTGGGTGTTACCCTTTGCAAAGCAGAGCTACCAGGATCTGCATACAACAAATGCCCATGGGAGAGGGAGGGAAGGCTGACATAAAAGTGGTACTTCATTAAAAATGAGCTTGGAGTAGCCATGTCATCTCTTAGGAGGAATTAATATGAGCCCATTGTGGGACAGCTGGTGGGAGAACTCCTGAAAGTTTTGAGATTGTTAAGTAGGGCTTTGGGAAGGAAATTGCATATTCTCCTCTGAGGTGTCTTTCAGCTGCATGTTAAGCCCTTTGTGTTTGAAATAGCTGTAGTGTCTTAGCCTGTGCCTTGGCCAGTTGTATCTGTACTGCAATACCTCACATAACCTTTTTCTCTCCCTGGCTGCTGTGCCAAGCCCCCCTCCCTGCACCAGCAGAGTGAAGTTCCCAAGGCATCCTGCTCTTTAGAGAAGGTGGTCTCATTCTGTAACCCCTGGCTTTGGAGGATAATGTCCCTCAGCAGGTGGCTGTAGTCTGCCTGTAGTAGCCGAACTCTGAATTTTCCTCATGGCACCCCCAAGTGTTTCCCAGGGCTCGGGAGCCCCAGTCAGCACCAGACCAGGCACCACTCTCAGCAGTGCCTGGGTGACAGTGACTGTGTGTTCCCTGCAGTGCAAATCCCCAGTTCTGCCTGCTGGACAGGATAATGCGGTGTGGGAAGGCAGTAAGGCACAAAGTCTATTTGTAACGCAGGCTCTTCACAAGCCATGCTGTGCCTGGAGATCTGTTGTGCCCCTTATCCTTTGGTCTGGATATGTCAGTGTCAGCTCACACAAAGAAGCTTTCAGCTCCTACAGGAGGCAGGGGAATGAGGTGGACAGGGCTGGAGGTATGTCAGTCACACAGCACAAAGCTACTGCTGCTGGAAGGAAGCATAAAGGCCCTACTAGTGCTGAGCAAATTCATGGCAGCCCTCTGCTGTTGGCAGCTCCCTCCCCAGCTGGCTGATGCCCAGGAGGAAGACAGTAAAATTTACCAGGTGGAGGCAGTGACATCAGTTATCAGCTTCTGGTATGTGACATTCCCAACCTGTGGTGGGACTGACAAGGGTAAAGCTCAGCCATGCAGAAACCTGCCTTTACCATTGCTTGCTTCTAGCCTGTGCACCTAGAACAGAGCAGTGCTAGAGGACAAAATCATCTTGAGACTCTTCACTAAATTAGATGTAGAGTACTAGCTTGGATGTGGCCCTAAGTACATATCCCTCTATTTGAATGGAAGAGAGATAATCAGTAAATCTGGATGCCTTGGAGGTGTGAGGGTTTCTGGGTATAATTTAATGTAATTCATTGTCATAAAAAACCAGCAAATCTACTTGGCCCTTGAAAGGATGTTGTGTTTTCCAGTATGAATCTAAAGAGCTAAAGAAAACACTCCAATGGAGCAGGGCAGGTGGAACTCAGGGTTGTGTTCATATTTGTGCTGGCATTTAGTGCAGTGTGATGGGTGTCTCAAAAATGTCTTCTGAGTGTGCATGATTACATGCCCCATCTGCCTTGTCCCCAATATATGTTTTATTCCTACAGGCCTTGGGTAGCCGAAGAAACTGAGAGCTTAGCCTTGTTTAGCTGGGGTATGTCCAGATCAGCTTTTCACGTGTTAGCATAGCCAGTAGTGTGACAGAGACACAGCTCAAAGGCTGGCTCTGGGTTCAAAATTGGTCATATGGCACAACAAGCACACAGGTTACTGGGTAACTGCAGGTGAGACACAGAAATGTGGTAATAAATGTTTCCTGCACATACTGACTGCCTCTGCACTATAACTTAGTCATGGTGATGTGCTGGTAATAATGTTGATCCTTAGTCATGCAATTCATCCTCTGGGACTATTTGGTTGTTCGTGTGGATGAACTTTTGGATGAAGCCCCATCCCGTCAATTTCTTGGTACCACCTCTAAATATTTTACAAGTAATGAAAGTCAAATAGTCTCTCCTCTTGAACTGAGACAAGACCTTCCCTATGGCATCTAGCCTGGTGAACCACTGGGAGATGTGTCTGGATAAATGTGTGTTCAGCCCACCCTTACACTAAGTCCTTGACCCCCTCAGGTAAATCTTGCAGGGATGTCTTTCCAGCCCCTCTGCTGGCAGAGTTGGACCAGAGCACAGTTTGTTTCTGATGAAAGCAATGCTGGCTGTGGCTATAGCTCACCTTCATGGCCATCTATAAGGACTCTGAAGCAAGTGACCCTGTTGATGCTGTAGAAAATATCTTCCTCTCCTTCCTGACCTCCTTAAAATAACAACTCTCCTTAATGTGCCTGGCTTCCTTAAAAATCAGGTTGTTGATTTGTGTTTTTTGAGAGTACCATGTGTTAAACTGTCTTCTGTGCTGAGTGTTGCAGGCTCGGGCTGTGGCAGTGTCGCAGTGTTAGTGGAAGAGGGGAAGATTGATGCTGCTAATTAGCCTGGCTTGTATCCCAGGGACGTGAAGTGCCACTGGCTCATTGAAGGTCCAGCAGAGTATGTCGTAAAGGTAATAAAAGGAGAAGCTGCACTTAAACCTCTGCACTAAGAACTGTTCAGGGGAGCAATTCAATAAAATCCTGCCAGAAACATCTGTGACGCACAAGACTGTAAAGTTTCCAGGTCACTGAGTCTTTGCAGGGCATATTTTGTCAATTAGACATCACCTTTGAACTCCTATATGAGGGGGCTGTGACTGTTGTAAGTGCTTGAAACCTGTAGCCATCAGTCTCATATCAGGACAGCTTTTTCTTGAAGTCCAGTGCAGGTTTGAGGGTAAAGGGAAGGTAGAGAGCATGTTGCAAACAATAGAATCGGCCTTTTTCTCAAGGCAGTGTCAACCCCTCCCCACAAACTACTCCTTATTCCATACCAAAATGTCTGCTTCTCGCTGTGCATAGGCTGTCTGGTACTACTTTCCACTCCTAGTACCAGCATCTCTAAATTCTTACTGCCTGTTGCACCAGGCAATACAGCCTGTGTGCACCAAGCAATCCACCAAGCATTGGATCAGAACTGTTGCCATTTTCATGCTTCCAAGCAGGAACATCGTTCCTCCCCTGCTGGGAGAAAACAGGGGTGAAAAACAGTGTGCCTTGGTTTCATCTAGGATTCGTTTAGAGTTAATTTTCTTCCTAGTATAGTTCTGTGGTTTGGATTTAGGATGAGAATAGCAGTGACAACACACTGATGCTGTAGTGATTGCTAAGTAAAGTGAGTCAAGGAGTTCTCAGTGTCCCATGCTCTGCCAGGGAGGAGAGGCACCAGGAGCTGGGAGGCAGCGTGGGCTGGGCAGCTCACCTGAACTGGCCAAAGGGATGGCTGGGAGCTGCTGATCACTGCTGCAGGGTGGGATGAGCATTGGTCAGTGGTGGTGAGCAATTGCATTGTGCATCAATTGTCTGTCTTGGGGTTTATTCTCCTCCCTCTCTTTGTGCTGTCTCCACTTTCACTACAAGTATTATTATAATTTTTTGTTTCGATTGTTTTTATCCCAGACCCACAGGTTTTTCCTTCATTTTTCCCTAATTCCCTCCCTCATCCCAACAGAGTTGGGGAGAGGTGGTGGTGTATGTTTGGCTGTGTGGTGCTTAACTGCCTACTTTGGTTAAACCACGACACAGTGTTAAACCTAGGGGTGCTTGAGGTTATGGAGACCTTTTCTTTGGTTTGCTGCTGCTCTGTTGCTGTGAGAACCTGCAGTCTGGATTAAAAACAAAACCAACGAATGAAAAATCACATACTGCCCATGCTTGAAGGAAAACCTCTTGGAAGGGCAGTCCATGTGGGGCACTGACCTTTCAGAAGTACAAGGCATTGAGTATTGCAGTAAAGATGACAACCAAAATGCCTTAAGACAAAACTTAGGCCAGCTTCATCCCCTGCAGATGTGTCTGTAGCCCTACACAGGAAGGAGCAGTCAGACCAAGACTGCCAACAGACAGTTTCAATGAAAAATGGGACACTCTCACCAAGGGAAGTCTTGCCCAAATTCTTCCAGGATCTAGCTTTCCCCCAGCCCACAGTTAAGAAGTTTAAGTGTTTTGGTCTCTCTGAATTCCCTCTTTCTTGTCCACTTTGCAGCTGCAGTTTGAAGACTTTGCTGTGGAACTTAGCCTGGGCTGCATTTATGATGCAGGTACTATTTATTGTGAGGAGGAAGAAAACCAGCTGTGTGAGTGCTAATTGTTTCAGACTTAAACTAGAAATCCTGTGGAAACAGGTGTGTTTTATCACCAAAATATGCTGTCTGGTAACATGGTACTCTGTGCTCCTGGAAGGGTTTCTGCAGCAGCCTTGAGGCGTTGTCCTTTTGTCTTGTCCATCATGATGGCCAAGTGTGCCATTGGCACAGGAGATCCCACATCCTGATCCAAGGCCTTGCTTTCCCATGAATGGCCTGCTGCTGCTGCAGGGCTGGATATGGGAGCTCATGTTCTGCTGCAGAGCCAGTGAAGTGCACAGGTGAGTGCTGCTGGATCTGCCCTTGGCTCTGCATCGCTCTCTCCCGGGAAACTGTGAGAGAACCTTGCTCCAAGTGTCACTGAAAAAGACAAATGCTCAAAGGAAGGGAGAGTGAAAGGACAGTTGGTGGTGGGTGTTTAATCCTACTGAAATGGATTCTTAATGAATTGAATAAATTCTTTTGGAATTTCATTAATGAAAAATTGCTGACCTGAGGCATCTCTTTCCCACACTTTAAGAAAGAAGTATTTTTTAATTTCTCACTTTAAATCTGCTTCAGTTTTATCAATCTAAAAATCTTCAGCAAAAGAAATGTTCTTCACTTTCCTTTTTATTTTTTTTTTCATTTCTGTATTTCCAGATATTCTTCCTATTTGGATGAAAAGAAAGCACGTTGTAATAGTCTGTCTTTTTTCATGAAAGGGCTTCCAGGCACCGCACTCACTTTTGCACAGCTCGATATTTATTCTTGAAGTGAAAAGCAGTCTTGTGCTCAGTAGTGAAGATATTTGGATTGAATTCTGGTAGCCTCTTTATAGACCTGTATGTTAACCAAAAACTGGAGTAGAGTGATCAGGTGTTGGTGTGCTTTGCTTTTTACCAATTAAGATGGATAAGAGGCTGGAACTTGGGTTTGCCACTGACAAGTGATCTTTAGCAAAGAGTTCTATTTTTCTTCCCTTTTCGTATTTTTCATTTAGTCTGTGTGAATCTGTTTTGTAGTGGTAATTTAGTTGCATGTGTTTACCAAATGCTGCATGAGTATTAGCATTACAGTTCCAAAAAGAAATCTGGTTTCTATTGCAAAGGCCTATTTAAGTGGGGGGAGCAAGGCTGACAATTTTAGATCTGGAATCTTTCATGGGAGAGCTTGCAGCATCGTGGAGCATTTCCCTTGCTGCTTTCCAGCACAGCTTTGCCATCAGAGTTCAGAAATTCAGATTCCTACAGGAAAGCTCCTCTGGGATAAAGTGCAAGCTTCCTATCCAGCTGCAATTACAGCATTTTCAGGTATCATGCAAACTGAATGCTCTCAATAGGAAGAAAAGTCTAGCAGCTGCTCTCTAGGTCCTTAAACTGGACATGCAGACTGTTCTAGAGAGACTGCTTGCAATGGTGACAAATTCAGTTCTCAAGTGTGGTTTGTTGGTTTGGAGTTCTGTTTTGTGCAATGAGGGGCATTCACAGGGTGTGTTGAAGATTACTCGTAATTCCTCTCTAAGAAAATTAGGATTGCTCTTATGCACATGTAGCCTAACTATAGTAGATTAATTCTGGCTGCTCTTGCTTTCTAATCAGAAAGTTGCCAAGTCTCTATGGTTTGGGATTTTTTAGAAATCTAGATTAGCTAAAGCCACAGGTGCTTACAGGATGTAATTTCTCTTAAAAATACAGTTTCTCGTTCATTTCTGCAGGTAATCTCTGTGGATTCTCAGCTCCCAAACCAGTGCTGAATTCAGGCAATACCATGGTGGTACATTTTCAAATTGATGAGGAGAACAGAGGGTTTAGAGCCTGGCTTGCTTTTGTTCATTCATTAGTAGAGAGATGCTTGCCATGTCTAACCATTTCCACCTATCTGTAGCTATTCTTTGATACTTGAGCTTATTTTTCTGGTTAATCCCTCTGCATTCTGTCAAGGTACCTTTAAAACAGAATAGTCACTTGTAGCAGAGCTCCCTTTGCTCAATAAGGGAGGTGAATCAAGTGCTTTTTTTCTTATCCCTGCTGAGATATGAGATGACTAACATCTGCTATCTGAAACAAGCAGTCTTGTTAATTCTGTCAGCCTGATGCTTCCCTTGAAAACCTCGCTACAGAGGACAGCCTTGATCCTGGGGACCAGTCTGCTATTGTTGCTTTCTACTTTCATGAGTGTGTGCCAGCTGCTGCTTGAGGAGCTCAGTAACTTTTCCCTTCCAGAGTGGGGACTTTGTTTGAGGGGACAAGCCAGAGTTACTGACACAAGTCAGAGCTGACTCTTATTTCCCTCCTCTTACAGAGGAGGCAGGAAGAGAAAGTTCAGGATTAACTGCACCAATGTTCCATCTGCAGGATGTCCCCTTAGGTAAATAAATTAAATTCAGCTCAGTTGATTTGGTCTGAGGCTCTTTCCTCTAACTTATAAGAGGATTATGCACTGAGGCAGATGCTTCCTGACCTCAAGCTCCCTTTTGTGCAGTTGTGTGGATGAAAAGTGATACATAGGTGCTCCATCACTCATTATCCATACTTGTGGTACATCCTCTCCATTCCAGTTGCCTGCACTTCCTACTGGGAGCAGAGACACAGGGTAGAGTGTGGGAGAGACTCCCTTTCAGTACCTGAGCTTCACCTGCTCCCTGAAGGAGCTCCTCCTTAGGATTCAAGTTTTCACGCACTGGTTTCCCCTACCTCCAATATTTCCAGACAGAGCAGACAGATTTTCTCTCTCCTCTATCTTTGGTCTTGCTGCATCCATGGTGAGAGGTTATCTAGGAAAAAAAGAAATTTGCCTGTGAAAGTATGGGGAGTTTTCTGGCTCTCTTGCAGACACATGTGTTTTTTCCCCAGTTACTCCCCAGTTAGTGGGGCTGAGAAGGCTGTCCTCACTGCTGCCCTGAAGATATTTGAGATTGCCCCTGTGACAGGGCTGTCATCAGCCTGCCCACTGTGTGTAGCTGTGAGTGTGACCAGTATGTTCCCAGGCCCCCTCTGTTCCTCTCCCCTCACTGTGCACTCCTCTTCTCCTCCAGGCTGGAAGCACAGCTATAAATTACATTCACACCTTTTTGTCCTCTGCAAAATCTTTCTTCTGTCTTCCTCCATGAGCACTGATTTTCAAGATGGGAACAGTTTGGTCTTCCTTGTAGGAGTTCCATTAAAGTTAATTGGACTATCTGCTATCAGAGCCAGAACTGATGCAACACAGTTGTACAGGGAGAAGCTCTTGCTCAGCAGTCCTGGGAATAAGTGACTAATTAGAGAAGAGCCAGAAGGGATGTGTGACTGCTGAATTAGGAAGCTCTATGGCTGACTGTAAGGAACTCCAGTATGTTTGCTTTCATCATACAGGTCCAATAAATCCTTGCACTGGACTGTGACAGTAGGAGACCATCGTAGAGTTCTAGAAGAATCAATAGAACAGGTAAAACCCAAGAAATACCATTAAAAATGCTGACTTTGGTGTATTTGACCCTGTATTTTTCTCAAATCAGATCTATATGTACAGATAAAAGTGTTGGCAGCAAGGCAAAATGACTGATAAGTAGCACAGGTTGAAGAATGAGAAATGCAATCCAGTAACTCTGGTTTCATTCAGCTAACTTGCAGCATAAGGAAGTATGTTTTATACCTGGTTCTTACTACTGGCAGTAAAAAGTCCTAAAATCTAATATCTGTATCCTCAACATCTTACTCCCTTGGTGCCAAGCAATATATCTGTCTATAAAAACCGTGCTGACTCTTTCTTCCTAATGGGGAAGAGGAAGAAATACATGTGGGAAAGAAGCTCAAGTGATTCACACTAGGCTTTTGCAAAAGCTTAGTGACTTGTATTTGCACAGTGAAGCCTTCACTTTAGTCTCAGGAGGTCCATGTAATCTGTCCCAGTAGTCTTCTCAACTGAGTGGAGAGGTAGGGAATTTGTTTTTCAAAGTCTTTGCATCTTTTTAAAATTTCTTTTCATGACCTCCTTCGAGATTGGTCATAATTTGTGGGATTGTCTTCCCCCCTTCCTTTTAGGATGCACTTAAAGGGCAGCTTGTTCCTTCTCTGCCCTAGTTACAGATGAGACAGGTGAAGACTACTGTGGTGCATCCCCATTTTGGCATGCTGAGCCTCAACATTTCCCTGATACTGCTGAAATTACATTTCTGTTATTTTTTTCTTCTGCCCAGACCTAACCTCAAATTTATTTCCCACCCAGATGGGAGCCAAGCTAGGCAGTTGCAGCAGACATGAGCACCTGTACTTGAGAATGAAGTCTGTGAAGTAAATTACTGCTTCAGTTACCCTGGAGAGATCACTGCCAGGATGCTTTGTACTGGCTTGGTCTCCCACAGGAACAAGGACTCCTGTCAGGTGAAGAAATATTAGAGGTGGGCACTCTTGAAAGTGTCTGCATATGAATGTCTGTGGATCACTTAGGGAAAGGGGCTGGAAAGGGCTTGCACTTCCCAAGGCCCATCTACAATCCCAGGGAAACACTTGCCATTGTAGCTTGCTTGGAACTCCTTTTCATGGAACTCTTTTGTCAAGGTAAACTATGACTTGTATTGTTTTTATAAAATACTTGTATTCAGAGCTCTGTTGAAGAACTGACTAATATCCCCAAAATCACAAGGCAAGTGGGTAAGAGCAGCTGAGTAAATAAAAGGCAAAATATGGCAAAGCTTGGCATTGCCAAGCTAAAATGTGAGTTCTGCTCAATACCTCAATCTTATGGTGGGCTAATAAATTGTATGTAACACTAAAGAGCACAATTTAATAATATTTTATCTGCAGCCTGTGCTCAGTCTTCACTCACTGATAATCCAGCCTTTAAATCAGTCTCTTTGTTGCAGGCTGCTGCTGAGTTGCACCAGTAGCTCTGTTCCCAGTTCTTGCAGGAGAGCTTTTCTGGCAAATATGATTCCAACAGTTCTCTTCTTACCTGCAGCAGTGCAGAGGCTCAGTGAGATTACTGAGTCCTCTCTCTTGCTTCTGGTGGCCTTATGGTTTGCAACATGTGAAATGGACCATTTACACTTTACAGCACTGTCAGCTGGGGTGTTGGTGGTGCCAGCCCCAAAAAACCAGGGGTCTATTCAAGGTTGAGGATTTTCCTGGACTGGATGGGACTGCTAAAGAAAGGTGAGTTGTCTTTGTCTGAGATGAGTCCTGAATATAATGCCTGTATAAAATATCCCAAGTGCATTGAGGTTTTGTCTGGTAGAGTTCTTAGGGCAACTTAAGATGAAGGGAAAAAAACCATCCAGGTGATATCCTCCATGAGTCTCCACTTCCTCCTTTTCCTCATACCTTCCCTCTAAACAAAGCTTACTGGAAATCAGAAGGGAAGTTTCAGAAGCATAAGACTTGTGTTTTACACTTCTGACTCTCAAATTGAATATAATCTTTGGACAGCCACTTTTCTCAGTAAAAAGCAGCTGCTTGTGAAAATGCCTACCAGCCCCATGCTTTGATGGGCAAGAAAGTTTGGGAAAATGCTCTAAACTGAACTTGTGCATTTATGTATCTAGATATAATTAGCACCACATTCAGAAGTCTGCAGGATAAATTTTGCCAGAGGAAGAGTAGCATATGCTAGTGAATAAGCACTGATTGCATGAAAGTGATGGCATCTTACAAGAAGAAGAGGCCCCTGTTCTTAAACTGGAGGGCTCTCATACAGAGAACTGGGGGGAAAAACCTGTTTGAAGTACTCAACATGAACTCAGCATTGTCATATGCTTCCCTGCATCAGCTCTTTCTCTTACCCAGAAGTTTTTTCCTGCTACTCAGGTCAGGGTGAATTTGGCTTTTTAGTTTCATTGGCAAATGGAGAAATCCTCCACTTCATCTTGTGCAATCTGATGGGATTTGAGAGATTTCAGAAACATTCTAGACATAGCTTCAAGTCTCTTTTTTTACATATTAAATAAATTAATTAGTCATTCTAGAGAAGTGTTTCCCTTTGGCTTGAAGTAGTTGCACTAGGAAACTGCTGGTGCAAGACCTTTGTATTCCAGAGCTTTATCTCTCCTCCTTCCTTCCATGGGCACACATACAGCCAAGTATGTTAATGAATAGGTGTGATTGTCCCGTGTAGTTTCTTAAGAGGAAAGAACTAATCCTGGATAGAGTGTTTGTGTTTCTGCCCATCCTACATTTTATCCTATTGCTGCCAGCAGAAAATGGAAGACTTCTGCTGATAGTAATAAATTTCATTATTTTTCCCTCCATGCTTAATAAAATATGCTGCAGTTAGAAGCAGGAAATTAAAGTATACATTAAAGAAAAGACCATGCTGTGGATCCACTCACAGGTCAGATGAGCACTTGAACTCCCCTGCTTTTTGCTGCAGTTGCCTGTCTTTCTCCCGTGTGGCATCATCCTTAGTCCCACACTGACCTAACAGAAATGTTGGTACAGATGCTGACTAAGGGAGAATGTTCTCCTAGGTTAAAACCTGTCACCAAAACAAGTCATCATTTGTATGGTAGCCAGGCCATCCCCACAGATAAGCTGGGAGCTGGCTGGACATCCCCTTGGATCTGACACAATTGCTGACCACTGACTCTGAAGGCAGTAATGGCTCTCTGGCCAGGCAATTGATGCAGAGAATTGCTCAGCTCTGTAGTGTAAATCTGTCTCAGAGGTGGAGGCTGTGGCAGTGCACACAGCTCTCACATAGGCATTCATACAAAAGGTTCACAGCTCTGAGGGTTCTTTGAGTGAGATACTGACTTAAAGTTTCAGTATGGAGGTCCTTGTCTCCTTTATCTGATCTTTATACGATTGTCTTCCTGTTGTGGGAAGTAGAGGAGCCATTACCACTGATGCTGCAGATTTCCTGTGCATTTGGGTATGTTGCCTAATCTGCTCTCTCTCCCCCCTCCCCCCTTACCATCATGGAAATAAGGTATTACTTTTTTATCTTTCTTGTTTCGGGCTGAATCTCTTCTGCATGTACTTTGTTTAAACAGAGCTGCAGTTTTGGATGAGACACTGTCAGCTTGCTGCTGCTTCTAAAACACAGCAAACAGCTCTGTCCTACTAATGTGCCTCCTCCTGCCTATTAAGCATCTAAATGTTTCTCCACAGCTAATACTGTGTAGGAGGAAGGATGATGAAAAGGCTGAAATGCCCCTGAGTTGCTGGGTGACACGAGCTTTGGCAACAAATTGGAGACTGCAGTTGCTCATGAATTTAAAAAGCAATCTGCTCAGGAGGGACGTGCTACCGGCGCCGCTCGCGGCCTTGTGCAGTAGCCAGCTGGTTAGCAGGCAATGTGTGCTTTTCTCCTCTTCCCACTGGCATCCATGCTGGTGCTCCACAGCATCACACCTCTGAGAGAAAAATAGGACCCCCGAAGTGGTAAGCAACAGGAGGTGGGGATAATTTCTCTCCACGGGGAAGTGCAGCACAGCCAACAACTGTGGGCTCATTAGCACAGGCTGGAACCGTGGAAAAGGTTCACCCTGAAGCAGGCTTGTCTCAGCTGAGCTGTTCATCTCTGGGTGAGCTTGAAGCTATGGCAAGCTCAGTAACCTGAATGCAAAAACAACTCTTAAAATGAACCTAGATATGAGCCCTTGTGGCTCAGCCTGTTGGGCTTTATCATCTTCCAGACTGCAGCACCCACACTACACTGGTGTTCCCTGCTGTCCCCTGATGCCAGCACAGGGACCCCATCCTTCAGCAGTGCTGGTTGTGTGCAGGAACCCTTGTGCAAACCTGTGTGATTGACTCATTGCTTTTTAACCTAGACTGTGGTGGAAGAGCTTTGGAGGTTTTTGAAGCCAAGTCTCCGTGAAGAAGGGCACCCTCCCTGTAACTCAGCTGTGCTGAGCTCTCTTCCCCAGGAGTTAAGGCAGCAGCTCTTCCCTTCCTGTTCTCTCGCACAAGCACTGCAGAGCTGTGCACACCACGGCACCTTCCTTGGGAGACAAACGTTCCTCATCTCCCTTCTGGACTGGAAGGATTGTTACCCAGCAGGAGGGTTCAGCCCTCCCCTCCCTGCACTCTCAGTACCCCATGCAGGTACACAGGGACACGGCATGGTGTCAGCATCCCACCTGAGCAGAGAGCTCGTAAAACCTTGGTGTGGGAGGGAGCACACTTACACAGAATTTAAGCTGCTCTGCAGAGGGTATGACTTAAAAAATTGCTGCCTTGGGAGGCAACAACCCTGTTATGCTTGGTACTAAAGGGACACACAGTTCTCATTAGTGATCTTGTTTGCTCTCCTCCTGCTCTGTTATAACCACTCAGATGCTTCCAAATATTTCCCTGTTGATTTGGTCTCTTATTTAACGAGTGCTGAATGTGAATGCACTGTGTGGACATGAAGCTATAGGCTAGGCCTGCTCTCCTGTGTTACTGGAGAATCAGGGACTTCATAGACAAAAGTATAATATTTCACAACTCTTCTCAAGAGCTAGTCACAAGGTCAGTTAAAAAAAAAATTACTTATCTTCCTCAATAGTGAGTGAGTACTTGAGGTTGGTAGGTCTTTTAGCCCGGGTATGTGACCAGCCTGGTATCTGTTTATCTCTTTTCCAGGCATTGATTTAAAGCATAACTCAGAGCAAATTTGCAAGCAAATCTGCTTTCCTCTAGGGCTCAGCAGCTCACCCCTTTGTGCTTCTAGCCTGTGTCTCTGCCTGGGTCTCTGAGGTTAAGGCAACAGGGCTGCCTTGTGATCATGTATGCTTTGAGAGCTCCTGCAAGCTTGTACCAGCTTGAATGATGAACCCTAAGAAATGATCCAACTGATTGGAATGGGTTTTAAATATTCATATATAGACAGAGAGGGATGACCTATGTATGTTAAGGTTTTTATCATTTTGGCCTTTCCAGTGAATAACTGTGCTCTTGCTAGTGATCTTCAGGCTTCCACCAAGTCCAGTAATAATGGAGCAGGGGAGGAATAGGTTTAAAAAATAAGAAAAGAAAACTAAATATTGGAAAACCATTTCTTACTAACTTTATTGACCTGCTAGACTCTCTTCAATCAAGGGCAGGACTGCCAGGTTTTGTGGAAAGCTCTTACTGTCTTGACTTAATGCTTTTATCACTGAAGTGCACATTTATCCACAGAATGTGCATCAGAAGTGGAGCTAGAAGAGCTCCAGGGATTTATTCCTGCTTCTTCCTCATCACGTTACGTGGGAAGCACAGAGTGCTCATGGATACCCTGACTGTCTCTGAAGGGCATGGCAAAGATTATTGTGAAGCATCCGTCAATAACATCTTTGCTGAACTGCCAAGAGGAGTTTCTTGGGATTTATGAAGAGAGTTGGAGAGGAAGACAAGTTCCATGTAACAACAAATGATCCAACTGAGCACACTCATTTCTAGAAATTTCCCACTTTCACTTGGGCCAGTTTCAAAAAGCCCCAGTTGCATGGCTCCGATGTGTTGGCAGCCTTAAATTAAGCTGCAGAGCCCAGGCTGTAAGCTTGGCTGAAGACCTTAATCCCTATGTGAGTGTGCTGCATTGATCCAGCAGGAGAACAGCCCTCTCAGGGCCTCAGAGAGCACTAAAAGAGACTACAGAGAAATAAGCTGTGATGTTTGGGCACCCTGTTAGGGACAAGTGTCCATATAAGTAACTTGTGACTTCCTGTATTGTCAGCTTCATTTTCAAAGGTGAGCCCCCATTTTCCATATTCTCTGAGACAATGATGGTACAGGATTTGCCTCCTGGACGTAGAATGGATGACACTGAGGCACTGAGGGGGTCTGGGTGTGAATCTTCATCCCAGAAAACATATTAACTTCCATGCAGAAGGCTGCATTTTCCTCACCTTGACCCTGCTGAGGTGCAATCCCATCACTGAGAGAGTAGTCTAGATAAACACAATCCACAAATTAAAAGAAAGCCAAATTAAAAAGAAAGTGAGAACTTTAATGCTGTTTACTGGAAAGTTAAAGTTTCTGGAAGCCTCTCTATCTGCATCATTACAGGATGCTGTGCAGTTAAGTAAAATCTCATTGGAAATGCAGTGAGACAGGGAGCAGGAGCACATCAAGGTAATTCCATTTCAAAATACATGGAGGAAATGCTTTTTGTTTCCTGTTTTAAAGGGTCTGTACACAGTGTAAGGGAAAAAGTGCTGTATCAAGCAGCAACTTGGAAACAAAAGAATTAACTGGAATTTCTTGGCACAAAAGGTAAATAGGGAAGGGGGAAGTAATAGGAAGGTAGTGGGGAAAAACTCAAGAAACTTGATCTTGAAGAGGTTTTATTGGATATGCTGAAGGTGTTCCTTCTCCCAGCAGCTCCTGCCAGCATTTCACTGTGGGCTTTTCCCTTCCCTTCCCTCATCCCCCTTTATTAGGTAAGTTTCAGTATATTGTGTAAGGTGTAAGTTTAGTACATTGTGTTTGCAGATGTCGTACAGAAGAACTTCATCTCTGCAGGTATCCACGGTGTCCACACCGATTTGCTGGTAGGCAAAGCGTGGTGGAGACATCCGCCACCAGCCTTTGGGAGGACTGCAGGTGAATTTTAATGTACATGTTTTCTCCCAATTAAGTGATGCCTCTGGAGAAAGTTTTGGGATAGTAACTGTTCTGTGCAGACCCTCATCCTGGTAACATCACAGCCGTGGGGATGGTTACTGCCCTAGAGAAGGGGCCCTATTTAACTTCTGTCAGGGTGTGCTCAAAGGCGATGTGCGCGTTCCACGTAGCTGTCAGGTAAGGGCAATAAGCTGATTTTTCCCCCTGACACTTGCACAAGAACGCTCTTTTGTTACCAAATACAGTAGTAATGCTTCCTGCTGAAGACCATTAGGGTAATGGAGCATGCTAGGAATAATTTTTTATCAAGAAAACACCCACCACCCACCAAATCTACAGTTTGGCGTGTCAGTTAACTCCATGTTGGGAGTGAAAGGACAGGAGAGATAGAGGATAGGCTAAGGAGCTCTTGGAGCACTCTACAACTCTCTTCCTCCATGAGCTTATTTGTAAAAGCACACAAAAATTTCTAAAAGTATATCTATTATAGCTGAGAATAGCAGGTTAGCTACCATAACTATTTACATGCAGTGCAGAGGAAAATACTATCAGAAATAGGGCCATCAGTCAAAGTCTTGCCTGAATAGGAGCCTCACAGACAGCTCCCTGGAGCATCCTCCAGCACACAGACTCACTGTTATGTAATAGCATTTGTTATGGCTGGCAGTTTTTCAAGACTGGGTATATTAAACCAGATTCCAATGTCTATTTATGTGCCAACATATTGAAACAGCCTGTTTTCTGCTTTTTTTCCTCCACTCCTTCTCTAGAGCTGGTGAATAACAGAAGTTTGTGGGTGCCTGTCTCTAAACTAAATTACTTTTACCCAGGAGCTAAAACACAGAATTAGGCTTTAGTGTCAGAATGAGCTAGAACTTTAGGATGATGTTATGACAGGGGAGAAATAGGCTGGGAAAGTCAAAGAGTCAGAAAGTAACCAGAAAACAATTTAGTGTGCATAACAAGGGAACTACCTATCAGTGGAGATGCAGTAAGAGCAAAATTCTGAAGCTTAAACAAGGCTAAAGTGAATTTGAGCTTTGTAGAATTATAATGACCAAGGCCTGGCCTGGTAGCATAGGAATGTGGAAGTTTCCCTAATTGGTTTGCTGTCTAATTGAACACATTTTTTTTTTTCCCAGATGAACTTTTAAAATTAATATTTTAAGGTTTTGCTCTTCAGACTGTCTTCAGCTGTGATCCATGTGTATCCATGTGTTTCCATGAGGGTCATGTATGGGAATTGTTCTAGTACCTGGTGAAGGTCCTTTCAAAACTTAATATTAAAGCTGAATGTAATGCTCTACATTCTTATTCTTCCCAGGACAAAACCTATCAATGCCCCAAAAATTCTCAAGGAGATGAGCTTGACATGGATGTCATCCTTCCAGGTTGGGAAGGAATCATGCAGTCACTGGGATACCCCTGAGAGACACAAATGCCACCAGGTGAGCACTCAAATTCTTCTGGCTTTTGTAACTCCCCAGTGAAAATCTGCAAACATCTGTGGGTGGCTTTTAATGAATCCGTGGGTGCTTCAGTGCATTTTGGAAAACAGGCCAAGTTCCTCAAAGAGAGTTAGGAGAGCTGGTGTGTGCCAGTACCCTGCTTCCAGCAAACAAACCTGGCACCTCTGGGCAGAGCTCTCACCACAGAGCATCTCAGAGGCCTGAAGGTGGCAGAGCTCAGGGGCTGACAAAAGCATTGCTAAACTATGTCACTGAAAGTCTTCTGGCACTTTCAGACATTTCCCTTTCTTCCTCCTTTATCGTGCCTAGTTAGGGTAAGAGATAAATTTTCATTCATGTGGCAATACCATAGATTTCTAAACCATATATGAAAGGTTAACTTCAGAAATAATGAATAATATGACCAAAATAGATTTGGACCAGTATCCCATCTTTGATTTTTTTTTCCTTTTCTCTTTTTAAAGGGCATTACAATTCCTTTTGCCTTTGCTCACATTTTGATAGCTATCCCTAGGAAATAAGAGCCAATTGTTAAATATGCAGCATTGTGACTTTGTTCTTTGCTTTGTGCTGTAGCTCCCACAGGAGACTTGTAGCCCTATTAAAATCCATTATTCGTCTTGAAGTCCTGAACTTTCTGGACTGAAAGAAATCTGTCTAATTGTCATGGCCAGCTGATGGTGTGTGAAGGATTTGCACTAACCAAAGAGTTACTAGATGACAGAGAGCTCACATTAATGCTGCAATTAGAGAAACGGAGGCGCTTAACCAAGATTTTTTTGCTGATAGAAAAGGGATTTTTACATGGCACACTTCTATGCTCCTGGAGGGATTTCTGATAACACTTGGAGTTATGTCAGCTAGGCTAATAGCTTTTCCTTCCTAGAAATACTTTTGCAATCAAACTTGTTGGATATGAGGTCCTAATCATGGCATGGCTGTGCCTTGGAACTATGTGAGTCTGTGTAGGATACTCTTTCGCAGACTTTAACTTGCAGGAGGACAAATTGCAGTGTGTGTGCAAAGCTGTGTGCCAAAGACAAGGCAACAGGTCAAAGAGAGGGGGCCAAGGTGGGGGAGAGCTTTTCCTACAGCTCTGCTGAGTGTGAGGAGGTACCTACCTGACTAAAGGACTGTTGGCTTGATTATGTAGGACACTGTGGGGAAAGTGAAGATGTACAAGTATCCTCTGTACACAGAAGGAAAAGCATAGACTGGAAATTTAAACTGTTAAAGCACTTTGGAATACAAGGTTCTTCAGTGCCAGCTCTCAGTTATGTGAGACACTTGAAGTGATTTATTCTCCAGAGGATATGAATGTCTTGCAGTTTTGTGAGCATTGCTTGGTGTCTTCTTCCCTGAGGGAGGAGCTGTCTGCCAGAGTAGGGATTTCTTCTGAGCAGAGTAGTGCAGGCAGGGGGCATTTGCCACTAGTGACTTGTAGTGGTTACAATGGGTGTCCCTTTGAGGAAGGCCACCGCTGTGCTTACAGGTATAGGCAGCTCTCTTCTGGCCATGTCTGCAGCCCAGTGCATGAGCTCAAAGCTGAATGATGTGAGGATTTTGTGTTAAAGGGGGTTTGAAAGAGGGAAATATTTTCTGACACTGCATTTTGAAAGATTATGCCTTACAGCCCTCAAGAGAAAAGGGTTCACATCCCATTTTGTTTTTTTTTTACAGGCAACTTCCTCTCTGTCCCATAAAATCTTGAGGTTCAGCAGTGACAGTGACCTTCTTCCACAGGGATGCAGCAGCCATGAAAGGCTTTCTTTCAACTTGCTCTACTCAGAAAACATCATCTGGTAAGTCTGTTATGATTTTGGGGTGACGATGGAGAAGTAGAGCCTAAATTATGGCTGTACTATTTAAAAAATAATTCTATTGTTCTGAAGAGAAATGGCCCTTATTAAGAAGAGATCTTGAGTGTTGGTGATTGAATGCATAAGTAGCAAGCTACTTACTGTACTCATTTCCCAGTGTAAACTTGTAAAAATGAGATACTGTCCTAGCTGTTGCTCTCTATCTGCCCCTTTGCATTCTGCTCTACAAAACTAGAACCCCCTGTCCCCATGCTCAGTCTCTTATTGCTTCTATAATCTCTATTCTGCTTCTTCCCCTAGTTAGGCAATAATACTGCCAGGTGCTGCTGTTACTACTGCTCACTTCCCCAGCCTCCGCATGCCCAGGGACCCGTGCAGTTAATTGGGTTCTGAGCTTAAAGATGAAAGAAAACCTCCCTCACTCTCTTGTTTCCCAGGCAGGGGCACAGCTGGTGACATGGGTGGACAGTTTTCTCTGTGACTAGTGGAGCTGCCTTGGCACATTAAGCAAATTAGCACTTTGATCCCTCACATCAGAGAAACTTGGAGCTTGGAAAGATGTGTCCAGTCTGTCTCTTCTGTTTTGTGGAAGCAAACTGTTTTGCCTTTCTAGCAATTTGAGCCCCTTCTAATCTCTTCCCACCCCCTTTCTTCTGTCTTACCTGTGCTCCTCACTGCTGTGTGAATGAGCACATCTGCTCGGGCAACTGTCTTGGGCTTCAGAAGTAAAGCACAGCAATTAAATTTCTCATATTAAAATGCATCAGATTTGCAGCACCATCAGCAGAGATCTGTTTGCTTTTTCGTGTGCACACATACATTTCCAAGGTGAATTTCAAACCCTAGCTCTGAAAATGAGGAGGTACCTTCTCCATTCACATATGCCACTGTGCTTCTTTGGGCTTGGGTAGAGTTAATTTTCTTAACAGTAGCTAGTAAGGGGCTGTGGTTTGGATTTATGCTGAAAAGGGTGTTGGTAATAGAGATGGTTTTGTTACTGCTGAGAAGGGCTTGCCCAGAGTCAAGGCCTTTTCTGCTTCTCACACCTCCCTGCCCACAGGGAGTCTGCGGGTGCACAAGGAGTTGTGAGGGCATACAACCAGGACAGCTGATCCTAACTGACCCAAGGAATATCCCACACCTTATGGCATCATGCTCAACCTATAAAGCTGTGGGAAGAAGGAGGGAGTGGAGGGAATGTTTGGAGTGGTGATGTTTGTCTTCTCAAGTAGCTGTTACCTGTGAAAGAGCCCTGCTGTCTTGGGGTGACTGAACACGAGAAATAGTGACGGCCCATGAGAAATAGTGAAAGAATTCCTTGTTTTACTTCACTTGTGTGCATGACATTTGTTTTACCCATTAAACTGCCTTTATCTCAACCCACAAGTTTTCTCACTTTTACTCTTCCAATTCTGTCCCTGATCCTGCTGGTGGGGAAGCAAGCGAGAGGCTGTGTGGGGCTTGGCTGCCAGCTGAGGTTACACCATAACAGCTACAAAGCAGTGCAGCTGTTATAAAAATGTTTATTTGCTGAATGTGCTTTGCCTTGAGCTACTATCTGAGATCATTCCAAGATACTCTTCCGTGCTCCGATGAATCCAAAACTGCAGCAAGTTAATTCAGTGCTCACCCCAGGCAGTCCACATAGGTGGGAGTCCTCACATCTCTGCAGTTTGCACTGCCACCAAATCAAGTACAGAAACATCCCTGAGGAAACACTGATTATTTAAACTCGTTTTTGGGTTGGCTTGTGTTTGTTTAAAACAGGTGCTTATTGGGAGGGACGATTGGTCTCAGCATGGAGCTGACCTCTGATTAATTAATAACCACTGGCTGGAACCTGACACTCTGAATGGGAAGCAGGAAAATAAACAGCTTAAGCCATCTGTGCTAACTTTTGCTTGAGAGCTTAGCTGCTCTTATTAGGTGATTGTGCCTTTTTGTGGGGCACACAGAAGGGGTAGAGGGAGACCATCATGAAAAGGTCAGTTCCCATGACATGACCCAGAGCACCACCAAAAGAGGGGAAGCAGAGGCATGTGTTGTACCTTAATATTCTCAGTAGATTTCCCTGAACCAGCTCTAGCAATGGCAAGATTTTAGTAGATTTATTTTGTTAAACTTTATTTTCCCCCCCAGGTTCATCCTCTGCTTTACTGCTTTCTTAGGAAACGAAATATTCTTCACTTCCAGTTTTATTCCTTTCCTTTCTTGTGCCTCTTGTGATCAGTGGAAGCTGGTGGGTGTGGGATACAGGTTATTTATGTGTTGTTCAATTTGCTGTTGCTTGAGATGGTTGGAAACCATGGCAAACTAATTTTGGAAAATAAAGACATATTGTAATGGAAACACTCTATAAATACCATTTTGACTGAAAAGAGTCAGGAAATTATTCTTACCTGTAGAACATGGCTCCTTGAAAAATCTGCGAGGAGCTGTTTAGCCAGGACATGTTGCCAGCCTGTATGCATCCTGCTAGCCTCCAGACAAGGGACATTTCTAAGCCATCTTGTCAATCCTGGCAAACAGATGGGCTTACTGTTTCACACAGGTCTACATACATCCAGAGCTGCCCTCCAGCAGCTTAAGCCTTCCTGTGTAGTGTCCTGTGCTGCTGGCAGTGGTGACAGCAGAGATGGAGTATGCACTTTGATGTGCACCTGGTAAATAATATTAGGCTGAGGTATCACATGCTTCTGTTGAACCTTCATCTCTGTTTTATGGGATACCCCAACGATGGTGGCAGAGATCTAGAATGTTTCATCAGGATCTGTAGATTTGATATAGGCTCCATCTGTGTTGGGGTCTGGTGCCTGAGAAGGTGAGCTGACTGACTCGCTTCTGGACACCCTGTGTTGATCATAACAGCATCAAAACTTTAGAGTACAAGTTAAGGTTCTTTGTCAGCACATCACAAAGAGCACTGAGACCTCACTGGTATTCCCAAAAGTATCCCTGTGATGTCACATTGTAAGTGTTGAACATGAGTGTTCTTTGGTAGCAGATGTTAAAAGTAAAATTTTGACTCTTCTTGTTGTCTGAATTACGGGGGGGTTCAGACAGAAAAACAATGTATTTGTCTTCTTCCTTGCTCAGTGTCAGACAGAACAGTTCTGGGGAAAAAAATTACTTGTTGACTGGTTTGGGTGGGTTCCCTCCTGGGACTGGCCTGGCACCCCTGGAGCTGCAGAAACCCATTGCACCAGGTACCATCTGGAGTCCCACCACATTCAGCTATGCCAGGGTTAATGATTATAATAACAGTCTGACAAGAAGCCCAGTGCTTGTGTGTGATGCTAAGAGTGAAATGAACAGCAAGCCTTTAGGCACACTTACTTCCTATTATCTGGTTAAAACACAGTGAGAGGGTCAGGAATGTGACTTCAAGGTATAAGTGTAGGCTAGACATGATCTAGAGAATAGCAAAGATCACCTATTTGTACCTGCCTTCCCAACCTGTCAGAGATGTACTATGACATGCAAGTTAATGAGCCAGAAATGAGCAGGCATGTCCCAAGAGAGCAGTTCTTTTTTTTTTTCCTCCGTAAAGACTGGTATGCACTAACATAATATGCACCCCTGTGCTGGTAGTAAATTAATGTCTGAGATTGCAGGAGCTGAAATTTAAAAGAAAGCTTTTAAGTTGCCTGCACTCATTGTCTAAACCCCAAGATAGTCTTGTTAGAGGAATATTTTGCTGTGGCATATAATTTAGAGTTTATATATATATATAGTGCATAGGTTGGACAGAGCTGAAAGAAGTTACCCCTTTCAGTTTGCTCTCCACAACCTGGGGCAAGACTTGGGGGAAGGAAAGGAGAAGAACTGAAGACAAACATTAAGCAGTGGGGAAATGTGATTTAAACAGAGCCAGTGCATAAGCACAGAGAGTATGAATAAGGAGGCTGTAAAGCACATGGATTTTACCATACCCCCTTGGGAAATTCCACACTTTTTCAAAGAACTGTCTAACTATTGGCACTGATGATGGGAGGCTTCTTCACTGAAGGAGTGATGTCCTGGATCAAACTTGCCTGAGGAAAGTGCCTTCCCTCAAGTCCCTGGATCCATAACTCTTTGGAGGGTCTCATCTCTCATCTTCTTAGAAACAGCCTTCAAAATATGTTCAGTTTGGCTGTGCTGTGTCCCCACACAGTGGTATTAGGAGAAAGCCTGTTCTGATTCATTAAAACGGTGCTCTCAGGCATCCAGCAAGTACAGCAAGGGAATGTGTATGTTATTAAAGTTCTGTCTCAGCTGTTCTGCAGTGTTGATGTGGGATATTTGGCGGAATGGAGAGATAAGGCAGTGAGCTAAGAAGCAGGAAAAGCAGTGGGCTGACAGAAGTAAGAGCAGGAAAGCTGTACTTGCGTTTGATGGGAATTTGCTTTCCAACATAGGCAGTTCTGTGGCAACAACCTGCTTGCAGGTGGTGGGGAGGAAGCAAACACTGCTGTGAGATGCTTAACAGGATGGGGAGAGATGGGAGCTGGCAGAAAGTATGGGTTACTCTGACACAGAAGAACACCTGTGACTGATTGAGGGCAGTGACAGCTCAGCCTGGGAGCACTGCCAAGAGAGATTTCCCCTGCTCCCTAAATGTTGCCTACAGTGTGTGAAACATTTTCCACCTGGGAGCCAGGCTGTCTCTTCTGTTGGGAAGCTGGGAAACTTTGGTACAGGCTAAGCAAAGGGCAATGAACCCAAGGGAGATAGGATCACTCTCATGGTATCTCAATGCCCAGGGCCTCTGGCCCATGCCACCCCTTGCTGCTGCTCAGCAGCATGGTCAGATACCTCGTGGTGCCAGTGTCTCCTTGGGACACCTCGGTGTCTGGGGAGGAGGAACCTCTCCCCCCATCTGCAAATTGAAGAGAGCTGTACCGCCCCCTCCTTCAGTGCAGCTCCTGACCCTCTGCCAGGAGATGTGAGATGCACATGTTTGAGTCCAGCTGACACTGAGCTGGTTTCTGTCCTGTCTGACCACCTCCTGTGCCAAACTCCGGCCTTTTCCCTTCTCAGAGAGACTCTTGGTGGTCACACATCTGTTTGTTTGACAGGCATGACAAGCTGGTCAATATTGCAGTCTGGGCCTTTTGAGTTTTTTTCATCAATAAATAGGTTGTCATGTGTACTGGGTAAATGTTTGTGGATTGGGTCACTTCCCTCCAAACCCTTCCTCTTTGGAAGTCCAGACTTGAGCACCCTGTTTCAGAAATTGTCTTTTTACTACAATAAAACTTGTGGTGCTGTAGTGCTGATATCTATTCAGTTCCTGAAAGGTGCCCAGGAAATATTATCCTTCAGCACCTGGATGCATGGCTAGTGTCAAGTCCTGTACACAATTGCTGCTCATCTGTCAAAACGGAATTGGTAGCCCTGTTCCTCTGGGATACCATGATTTACTAGAGGGAAGTAGCTGCTGCAGCAGCATGGGGAGCTAAGATGGACTGCTCTGGCTGCAGTGTTATCTTGCTGCAAAGGAAGTAATCTGGAACTTGGTGTGCTGGCTTATCCATTGTAAATTTGCCTTCAGGTTTCAGAGAGACTTATCTATGCCAAATTCTAGGCTTGTCTCTCACACTAGGGAGCCCATACTGACATGAATCCTGTTGCCAATAGGCTGTTTTTGCTCTGTTTTAAGTGGAAGGGCTTAGATTTACCTTCCTAGGGAAGGGAAGGGTAGTGTCTGACTTAAAGTTTCCTGTGAACTGGTAGCTAAAAACAAGACTTGGAAGTGAAGTTTATTTGTGAAAAAGGATTTTAATGCTCAGCCTTATTAGCATGTATCAATGAATTACAAGCCAGGAAACTGCTGCCTGCATCCACCTTTGGTTTCAGCACTACTGTGCACTACATACACATCGGTTCCTTAAACAGAAGATAGTAAGCTTTTTCCATCTCTGTGCTTCTTATCATAGTCCACTTAAATACTGAAATATAAACATAGGCATGTATGTGATGAAGCAACAGAGTGTCATGTAACCAAGTGAATCTGGCAACCTCAATCTGCTGCTAAATGGATGAAGAACTGCAGTCTGCCCTTATACCAGGTCATTCTGGTGCAATAGTTAAAAGATCATATGGGTAACTTTTGATTTATTTGACATACCAAACACTAGTGTCTTCGTTGCTTAGAAGAAGCCCTTCTTTCTCCTGTCCCCATCTCATGCTGCTTTTGGAAAGAAAACCTCATATTCTAGCACAATTCAGAAAACATCAGTCAGTCCTTACAAAAATAATAGTTCCCCTGAACTAGCAGAGCTGTAAATTGCAGTATTTTGTCAGGCTGCTGTTGCTGATGACTGACTTGTCGTGTTATAACCAACTTTAAAAAACTGCTCTGCTATCATGACAATAAATGTGTTGGGGTTTTGGCCTAAAGATGTGATTTCCCCAATGTGTCTTCAGCTGTGCAAATACACCAGCTTAGTGCTTGTAATTTAGTGCTGTATCACAGACCAGCGAGGCTTCCTGTTGTGAAAATGTGTGTGGCATTAGGGGAATACCATCCTGACTGAAACCTTCCAAGAAGTGGGGGCAGGTAACCCATGCCTCCTCCTGGTGGCAAGGAGCTAGGCAGAAGGAAACCTGTTCTGAGGGCTTCTGATGTGCCAGTCACCACTCCTTACATCTGGAAAGAGCATGTGCTGCCCAGCGAAGTGACAGCCTCATCCTAGACGTTGTCCTCCCCACGCCTCAGGAGATGGACAGAGCTGCAGGGTGAAACCAGGCTCTCAGGCATGTTGGTGGTGGTAACAGAACCCCCTGGCCTTCCACAGGGGACTCTGTACCTTAAATTTCACTGGAGGAAGAGGGTTAAGAAAGGTTCTCGTAAAGCTGAAGGACAGCAATTAATACTTCTCTGAACATTTTTTTTTTCTGACCTAGAAATGGGCAGCCAGGTACAAGAGATGTAACTACTGACCTGCTAAGGAAAGTATCATCACATACAATAATTTAGACTTCCAGTGCAGAGATAGAATTGAAATGCATGTAGGCTGTCAGCTGTTTGTTTTGTCCCTGAAGATCTGTTGCATAGTCTCCTTTTGGACCATCCGTTTGATACAGAGGCATTTGGTAAGAGAAGATTCACACAAAATCCAGGGTGAGGTGCAGCTTTTTGTGCAGAGGAGTTTTCCCTCTCCACCTTTTTAAAAGTGAGTCTGGCTCTTATATTCTAAATATACCCCTAAGGGAAAGGGAACAGCAGAACCAAGAATTATTTACATCTTTTGAAGGAAGAGGCACTGCAATACTGAGGAAGGAGTCATAGATGTCGGGGGAAAGGAGAGTTGCATAATTTAAGTGTGACAAGTAATTCCCCTAAGTGTGGACTCTAATGAGCTCCTTTCTCTAGTTCTAGATTTGTTTGAAGCAAGGGTAAATCATACATTAATCTACACAGCATTGCTTTTATTTCTTTTTTTCTTCAGAATAGCTCTTCACTGCAGGACAGCAGCTTTACCACACTGCAAATGTTATTCCTGATTCATCCCCTCAGAAATACCTCATGCACAAGCCCCATAGCACTGATGGGTTTTGGCTTAGGGGGCACAATAAGTGTTTGCTGCACCGGCTGTAACTCTTGTATGCCTGTGACTGTAGTGTCAACATAGGAATTCAAACCAGGAGAAGGTTCTCCTGATCACCAAATCCTCCACCAACCCAAGTGGCAGCTCAAACTCACCTGGCTTTCTGGGTCCATGGGTTCTGGAGGTGGTATACTAAAGTTGTGAGAGAGAAGGCTTGTGCCTGGCAATAGTTAGATTTGCTTGAATGCTGCATGTGACATTTTTATGGCACAAGAAATGGAACTTTGAGGTCCCAAATATACTTCTCATCACAATTTCTCAAGTAGCCATCCTGATGCTGCCAGAAATGTCCTTCTCTTTGCAGTTACTGCATGAAGTTGGTTGTCCTGTCAAAGAGGGATGTTCTGTTTAATTGCAGTGGAGATGTTCTTCTGATTAATTTTTCTCTCTTTGTGGATTTTTTTCTCTTTACTTAAAAGTAGCTTGGCAAGAAACTACAAACTACTGGTTTTATAAGAAGGATGTTTTAAAATTTTATCTAGTGCTGGATTGAGATGAGTGGCATGAAATCTTGATTTTGGTTTTGTTTTTCCCCAGAACAGCTTGTGCTCAATGTTGGGGCTCAGATTTCTTCCTTTTCAAGCTCTATGTAGCCTGTTATGTTTGTATGTGGACTTGAGAGGCCTCTAAGAAGAATCTGTAACATTGGCATAACTAAAACCTTACAAACTCAAAAGCAAATCAGAATATCCTTGAAGCAAAATAGCCTGCACTGGCTAGAAGCTGTGTTTTAGTATCTACATTTCCTTGCAAGAGCTAGTTCTTTGTATGTATGGGGGTTTTTTGGCCGCAGAATGAATGCACTCACACACAACAAGGATCAGTTGCTCTTTCCTTCTCAAGATCCATACAGAGTTTGATCTATGCTGGCTGCACTCTCTGGTCTCCCTTAATTTAGTGTTTATGTAATTGCTGCTTTTCTGATTAAAGTGCATGAATACAAGCTGAAGGTTTGACACAGGCAGACAAACTTTTTAACTGCCTTTAGCTCATTTCTAGCTGTGGAACATCTCTGAATGCAGCCGACTCACGAAAAAGTCTGGGAGAGAAATGATACCCTTTTTGTTTATGCTTTTTCTCTGGCAAAATTGCTCTGTGAATTTTTATCACCTAATGGTTTCTCTGACACCTTTTAAAACTGTTCAGCTTCTCACCAAGAGACTATTTTATATGAGACTTGGGCCAGTAAACCATTTCTGTGGTCTGGGAAGTGCTATGCTTCCTTCACAGAGCAATCCATTTTGAAATTAGCTGGGCCTGCCTGCTCAAGAGGAACTCACAGTTGCTTGGCTGCTAGTCCTGAATGGACCTATTAAATGCCATATTTCTGTAAAAAAACCCAGCAAAAATCTACTGCTGACTAGCAAGTCCTGAAATTCATGCATATCAAGGGTAGCATAAATAATTTCAGTGTGCAGTTTTGGAGACAATAGTGGTTTCTGGCTTAGTAAATACTAACTCACATCCAGTCTATTGAAAAAGGTGATTATATAAGGTAGAAATCAGCTGGGGCTTCAGCAGAGCTGGGAGGAACAGGCTTCTCCTCTATTCAAAATGCCTTCTAAAATTCAAAGCACTTAGTGATATGGATGTTAATTGACTTATCCTGTCCTAAGCTATGTCCAGCCTTGTTGTGCTTCTCCCAGGTGTTTCCAAAGCACAGATAGATTGAAGCTCCAGCTCTTTTCACTTCCTTGCCTACGGCATCTTACAGAAATGCTATCACCCTGTATCATCCACATTTATGTACAAGGGTGATGGGTCATTGCTGCTGCCTCTGACCAGCCAGATGGAATTGTGCCAGACTTAAGCACTTTGACTTTGAGTCTGGAAATTAGTGTTATGGGTAGGTGTCTGCTCACTACAGCAAATTGCAATGGCAGGTTCCTGGCCTGAATTCCTTTGTAAGTGTCCCTCTCCTCTCCCAGCAGTTGCTCTGGAAATATAGCTCCTGCCAAAAGCCTGAGGAGCTCCTTACTCTATCACTTCCTTCTCTAGCTCAGGTGGAATTCAGTACATTCTTTTCCTCCAAGGTAAAAGCATGAGAGTTAGTAAAAGCATATGCTGCATCCTGCTCCTCCCTTATAACTCTGTGCGAGGTTTGTTCACAGGTGACCTGTCTGGAAATATCCACCTGGCTCACTACCAGTTAGAAATCTGGGGACTGCTGGAGGCCTGGTTTGTCTATGGGAGCCTTTCTGAGTGGTGAGGCAGAAGGAAGAAGGCACTCACCCAGCTTGCAAGAGGGAAAGCAGAGATGATAGCTTTTTAAAAGATACAACAGACTCAATTATAACACATATTTCTCAGACTAGAAAACCATTATTTACTTGCTTGAGGGTTTTTCTTGTCCACCTCTATTTTTCCTAAACTCATTTTTCTTTATTCCTGACCTGTGACAGCTGAAACAGTTTTCCTGGGAGAGAGAAGATGAGTGTGTGCACACATGTGGTGAGGAGCTAGGGAATAGCTGTTGTGCCAGCTTGTTGTGTGGAGGATACTGGACAGTTTGGGTTCAACCTGGACCACCCCTGTCTTGTGGTCTCACATGAGGCTCTGAACCCAAGCAGGTCCCTGCACATTTTTCTTCCCATCAGCTCTTCCATCCCACTTGACCAAAGGCAAGTGAGCTGCAGGTTTCCCTGAAATTGAGATTTTTATTTCCCAGAGTTACAAGCAATAGCAGAGGCTCCTTAGGGGCAAATGCCACATTGCTAATACATGTGGCAGGCTGTGCATCTCACTGTGCTTGTACCTCTGGGTACAAACAGAGGGAAACGCTGGCAGTCCTTGCCGCCCTTTGCCTGCTCTTGCTGCTCCATTTCCAGCTGAAATCTGTGCCTCGCTTCCAGGTGCTGCAGGGTGTTGGAAGAATCTGTGAGGTGCGAGAAGGAAAATCAGTCATAGAATGGTTTGGGAGGGAACCTTAAAGCTCATCTCCCTCTGCCTTCAGCAGAGACACTTTCCACACTAGACCAGGTTGCTAGAAACCCCATGCATCCTGGCCTTAAACACCTCCATGGATGGGACAGCTTCCCTGGGCAACCTGTGCCAGCGCCTCAAGACTCTCAGTAAATGCGTTTTTGTGGCTGGTGGCATGTTGTTCTGCAAACTTAGGCATCTGCTTTCCCTCTTTAAGGCAGCTTCACTCCTAAGCAGTGCCAGGTGAAGATGTGCTTGTTTATTGCAGTGATGTTGGGCGGTCACAGATGTGCAGGACATTGGATTACAGCCCTAATTTTCAAGATGCATGCTTTTAGGTGCGCCCTTAACTAAGAAATGCTTCGGCTCAGGTTACTAATATTTGTCTTCGGGCTTCCTGTAGCTGTTTCCTCACTTTCCTCCTCTGCTGCCACCACATGGACACGTCTCAGTGTTCATTTGAGGTTTATATTAATCTTTCAGAAGAATATACTCCATCCTTGATCATGATGCAGTTTCCAACTGTACACAACCTGTTTCTTCATTTGCCATGACATTTGGCAAAAGGAAATCTGACACACTAAAATAACAAAGTAAGGAGAGAGAATCTCTATCATGTTTTTCTTTCCCATTCTTCTACTGAAAGATTTGCATGTGTACATTTTTCACATCTACAAAAGATTCAGAAGTGACTTTGTGTGCATGGCAAGTTACAGACCTCAGACAGAAGTTTCACAGGCATCTCAATCAAAAGCCAGGCTCAAGCTTTAGCAAAATTTTTCCAAAGGGCTGTTCCTGAGGCAGTTAAGTGTAGAAGACTCCATATCACTGAGGGCTGATTGAGTGGCTTTTATGTGCCATACAGTCAGCTCTGAAAATTGTACTTGAGACTGAACACCATTTATGCACTTCTGGAAATACTATTTTGAGAGCAGAATGCTATTAAAACTACCAAGATGGAGCTCTGGAGTGGAAGAGGGACTATTGGAGATGTCTGCTCTAGCTTGTGCAGTTTCATGACAGAACAGCTTTGGAGCAGCAGTGCAGCCTGGATCCTGTGCACCTTGGGGCTTAGTCAGGCCAGAGCCCAGTGGATAACTGTATTTGAAACTGGAAACAGACAAGGATGATCTAATCTTAGAGTGAACTATAACTTCTTTTCTTATATTTGTCCATTGATAACTTTCAATTTATTGTGTCATCAATAAATGAAACATTTACAATCTGCTGCTAGATAAAAAAAGCAGCATACAGATGCAACCCTATTAGAAGTGATGCATTATGCTGAAGCAGGCCCTGCAAACTTAGCTATTGTGAGGTTAATTTGTTTCAGTACTGCACATGAGCAAACCACTCATGAGGTCCTCACTTTGCCAAGTGGTAGGGCTTCAGAACGATCCTCTTTCCCTCTGCCATCAAATGGTGCAAACAATGAAAATCTGGGTGAGAGGCTGATCTTCTCCACTGTCCCCTTTCAGTCCAGTGATAGTTGCTTGAAGTAAACACCTGAGAGTGCTTTCTTTCTCTTTCTATCAGAGAAAAATCCTTGTGAATGATTGGGACACATTTGATCATTTTACGGTCTTGTTAAGGGGAAAAAGGTTTAAATTAAGCAGATTTTAATGCAACAAATGCAGCTCTAGGTGTATGGAAAACTGTGCTGAGTCCAGTTTTCCAGACAGATAGGTCAGCTGCCAGGACAGATTACAGCTGGATTCAGTTCTTGATATTAGCTACATAGCAGGATGTTCAGTGTGGTTACAACATCTAAAAGAATAACTAAATATCATGTGGTTTTATCTGTTACAATAGCTCTGACAGAAGAAGTTTGGCCCCAGGGCTGTGAAGTTCTGGTGCCTGTATTTTAGAGAATTGCTGTTCAGCCTCAGAGAACCGAGAATGACTTTCCATTTTCTGTCTCTTTTCTCCCTCTGCTGGCCAACAGAGTAACTCCATAAAGCATTCAGAGCTTTCTTTCTAATCTTCAGAGACATCCTGTTCCAGAATTCATCCAAACTTCAGCTTTGACTCATCCTGAAGATAGAATTAAATGAGCCAAAACAGCTGCATCAAAGACCTACACAAGGTGGTACACAATGTGCTGTTTTGGGGCTCCCTTTGGTTTCAATCCTTGTCCAGCACCTGTCACAGGAACATTCTGAAAAGCCTGATGTCCATCAGTGCCTTAGAAAATTCCCTGAGCGTGAGTCTGGGACATTTGTCTGCCTGGGACCAGGCTGACCATTGTCACCCCAGCACTGCAAGACCACGATGGCATGAAGGCCCCTCTGGAAGTCTCCAGTCCAACCCCTGCTCAGGGCAGGGTCTCACCTGAAGCAAGTTGTAAAGGGCTGTTTCTAGTGAGGTTTTCAACATCTCCAAGGATGAAGGCTCCACAACTCTGGGCATCCTGTTCCAGTGTCTGGTCACTATTGTGGTAAAAAAGCTTTTTCTTACGTTTCATAGCAATTTCCTATATTTGTGCCCATTGCTTCCCATCCTTTCAGCTGAGCATGCCAAAGGGAAACCTCACAAATACCTGGTATTGGTGTTAAATGCTTTTGCACCCTGGAGTTTTAGCCTTTTCCTTCTAGATTCCCTACTGTTTTATATTTTCTGAGAAGCAATCTCTGAGTATAAAATTAGATGATATAGCAGCAAACACTTCTTAAAGTCTGCTTCTGCTGAATGAAAGCCTGTCCAGCTGCATTAAGAAAAATATGAGCCTCTTAAAGCTGCTCATCCCTCTGACAGAAGGAAGCTATATTCTGTTCTGCCTTAGACAATTTAGAGCAGCCATTTCAAAAAGAAGCCTTTAGCATCTTGAAAGCAAACATGCTCTCAACAAAGCTTCTAAAAGAAAAAAAAAAAAGGACACCCATAAAAAGAATGAGTAGTAAAAGATATTCTCTTAAAATAGCTGATGAAATAATGGGAGGTACCTTTGACTAGAGTTAAAATTTGCTATCTTTTTGACTACTGATACCTCAATGTATGGAGTTTCTCTCTCTCCTGGACTGTGGGGGGATTATTCGGGACAGTAGTCCTTCAGACTTAGTACGCTTTTCAGACTGACATTGAAAAACCATCTCTAACCATCTCTTTCACCCTCAGGAAGACATTTTGTCTTTCTTCCTAGCTTCTTGAATGTTCTTCATCTGTGACAGACAAAATGTTCCACAGCTTTTCTTCTGAGAAGTATCCTATGTATTGTGCTAAGATTAAATCCTCTGCCTTGCAGGTTCACCTCACTACTGAAACCTTTCGCAATATTTTATTTGGTGATTCTAATATAGCAGTTAGTAGTTGCTACCTCTCCTTCTAACCAAACTGCAGTTTTTCACAGGACAATAGCCCTGCCTCCACAGATTACATGAAATCTTGTGTATGAAGTAGGAATATCCCATCCAGGCTACACAACTGTTTGGGACTGGCATAACTTTCACCATTGCAATACTTGTTGCTCTGAGTTATTTTTTAAATTTCTGCAGAGGTTTGTGGGGGGACAGTTCAATCATCCCCTTGCCAAGATAAAAATTAATTATCTTGGTTCTAATCTGAAATGTTTGCAGTGAAGTGCTGCCAGTAGCATAATTAGTCAGAAGAATATAATGTGGACATTCATAAGCAGTGATAACAAATTTGTTGGCCTTTTTTTCTGGTCAAGTATGAAATGTAACTGCAATGTAACAGCAATGCAGAGGGCCACTGGTTATTCTGCAGTGCCTACTGAGGCTTCAGAAAATCGAATCCTTTGGAAACTTTCTGCAGAAAAAAGAATACAAATGATTTTAAGATGCAGCAGTGTCTGTGAGATGACATATGATGGAAAATGCCGAAGTTCCACACAAAGCTTTCAGGTTCATTTCTTTCCAAGCACATCATCCATTGGATGATTAGCTCAGAAGTTATGGACTGCTATGTTAAACATTGGAGAAGTAATCCCTGGAGAACTAAACAAAATCCATGACTGTTTCTTACATATACAAGAGAATACGAAATACTGTGCTTTCCAGTCATAGGGCTAGTGTGTTTCCCCTGTGCTGGCTTCCCGAGAGATCCAAGGGTATAATGAATCGTACTGGAAAAGCAGATTTGGCATTTTGTTGGAATAGCCAGGTGCAAAGTTGGGAATACCATATTTTGCTGGGAGGAGGGATGAAAACCTCCCTGTTTCTGGAAAGCATTGCACCAGAGTGTTGCAGCCATGGGAAATATTCACTCTCCCATGTGTGGGACTTAGGAAGTCATTCCAATCAGCTCAGCAGTAACCACTGTCGTCTTCTCTTTCTGTTTCTAGAAGTATGGCCCTCTGACTCAAGCAAACCTGATTTGTACTTCTTCAGGGTAAAACCACTTTGCTTTCCCAGTCCCCATCCTGCTGTCTATCCACTTGAGAACTGCGGGAAGAGAGGCTGTCATTGAAGACAGGTAAAAAAGCTGTTCAGCACTGTTGCAATCCAGTTTAAGCCCAGAATAGCAAAGAAAACTAAGTCTCTGTGTATCAACCAGAAAGAACTGTAGAAGTTCTTTAAATATGCCAAAACGAGATTAGAACCAAACGAGGTTAGATGTCGGTGCCAAAAAATTGATATGCTTTATTTAACAGTAAAAAGAGGGGAAGAGAAAGAAAGAGAAAAAGCAGAGTAAAAATTAGAAAAGGCCAGAGTTACTTTAAAAGAAAAGCATAGGAGAGGTCACCACCACACTGTGCTCCCTTCTGCTGCTGCTGGGACAGGGTGGGGGAGTCCGATCTCGGAGCAGTTTGGGTGGAATGCGGCCCTCAGGCGCGGCGGTCAATGGCTGCGGCCGCGCCTCGGCCCACTCGCGGGGCTCTCGCCGCGGGACGCAGGAGTAGGGTGGGGGTTCCACAGCTCACTCGGGGTTTGGGTCCAGGGATGCAGCTTTGGGAGGCTCTCCCCCGGCGGGTGATGCCGGCTCCAGGAGGCCTCACTGTGTCTCACAGCGGGCAATGGTGGTGAGGGGGGTGGGAAAGGCAAAGGCCAGGGATTCTGCCCTTCACTTTCCCCTCCATACATACACACACACACACAGACACACACACGCACACACAAACTCACAAACACACACACACACAAACACACAAACACATACACACACACACACACACAAACACACACACACATTTGCAGCAGTTTTGCCTCGCTTTTTATGGGCCCCAAGGCGGACCACTCGCAGTCCACCCTGCACGGAGCCTCCAGGTGTTCATGAGTGATTATGAAAGGAATGAGAGACTTGTCTACAAACAAGCTGTGGGTCTGCTGGTAGATAAAACCAGCACTGAGAGATAAAAGAAGCAATGGGAAAGATTCCATAGGAATTCCACTGATTAACACCAGGAATAGACAGGAAGATGTGTGTGTATTTGGAATATACAGTAGAAAGGAGTTTTAGGTATTAGGCGT
>VZRX01014638.1:8416-20196 GCA_013398075.1 Notiomystis cincta
TATTTTTAATTTTTAATTGGTCTATACTTCCATTATTTATATTCATTAATATGTTAATGATTTATTTATTTGTTGTTGTTTATTAATATGTCATTATGCTGTTGATATATTATTAGTGTATTATTGATATATTAATTAATAATGATAATGATAACAATTAATATTATTTATTGGTAATAATAATGATAGAATCACTGGTTTGGGTTGGAAATCCCATCTCATTCCATGGGCAGGGACAGCTCCCACTGTCCCAGCTGGATCCAACCTGGCCTTGGACACTCCCAGGGATCCAGGGGCAGCCACAGCAAATCTGAGAATTCCAGCCCAGACAGGAATTCCTTCCCAAGATCCCACCTAACCCACTCTCCCCTTTCCCAGTGGGAAGCCATTCCCTGTGTCCTGTCCCTCCAGGCCTTGTCCCCAGTCCCTCTCCAGCTCTCCTGGAGCCCCTTTAGGGACTCTGAGGATTCCCTGGAATTTTCCCTTCTCCAGGGGAACATTCCCAACATTCCCAGCCTGGCTCCAGAATCCTGGAATGGTTTGGGTTGGAAGGGATCTTAAATCCCATCCTATTCCCACCCCATCCATGTTCAGGGACACCTCCCAGTATTCCAGCTGGATCCAAGCCCCAGTATCCAACCTGGCCTTGGACACTCCCAGGGATGAGAAATCCCAAATCTCTCTGGGAATTCCAGCCCAGCCCCTCCCCACGCTCCCAGCCAGGAATTCCTTCCCAATCCCTTGTCCAAAAGAGCAGCCCCTCGGAGCAGCTTTCCCAGCTTCCCGTGGTTTCCAGGAATACCCAGACTCCAATCCCTTCATCCCTTTGGAATGAGGAGGTGCCGAAGCAGACAATTCCCAGAGAAACAATTCCAGCCTCACCTCCAGGCACATTTGGGGCTCCATGAGATTCCTGGAGAAGGTCACAGGAATTCCATGTGCTCATCCCATGGCAGCGACCCCTGGGATTGGAATTTTACCGGAGTCAACTCCTGTGTGAATCCAGGAGGCTGCTTTTTTCTTGGAGCACAGGAATTCATCCCAAATATGGATTCTCTGGGATTTGGGAATTTACAGCCCCTCGGGTCAGGTGGGATTTCAGGACAGAAAGAGGAAGGCAAGAAATTTCCAAGGAAAATTCCTGGATTTTTCTATTTAGCTTTGTGAGGAACAGGGCACCGGGAAAGCCGGAATGGCCCCATGGATACAGGAGCTGCTCTCCTTGGCATTACCAGAAAACCCCATCAATCCCAAAAATCTCTTTCCATCAGCAAAACCAGCACAGGATGAGACAAAATTCCCTCCTCTCTCCCAAATTCCGGAGCTGGTGCTCCCTCTTCCAGCTGGGATTTTCCTCTTGATGCCGTGAGATCCTCCCAAGTGTTAATCCCTTCCTTCCATCCAGTTTTCTGGGATAACCATTCCCAGGCCAGCTGTGAATCCCTGGAAAGCAGCTGCTTGCACCCCTGGATGCTGCTTGGAAAAGAAGGATGCGGAGTTCAGATCCAGCTGAAATTCCTGCTGGAAAGATGGGAAAAGCCACAAATTTTTTATCCACAGGGACACCCCGATTCCTGAATGTTTGGGATGGGAGGTGTCCCGACATTCTGGGAATGTGGCTGACACAGTAGCCCAGGAATGGGATGGGAATAGGGAAATTCGAGTGGAATATTCCCTCATGGAAAAGAATAGGTTTTGTTAAAGCCCCCAGGGAGATCTTGGAATGTCAATGGGAATGATGGGAAAGGGGAGATTGCAGCTCCCACCTGCAGGAAAACAGGGAAAGGTGGCCTAAAAATCGGGATATTCCCAGGAAACAGCTGGGAAAGCAGCAGGACATGGGATAGAAATCAGGGCTGGGATTCGTCGCTCCAAATGTGAACATTCCAGGAAGGAATTCCCAGGAATGTTTGACTCCTCATATCCGATATTCCTGCTGCTCTTCCCTGGATCAGGAATGGGCCCAGATCCTGCAGTTCCATGGATCAGGAATGGGCCCAAATCCTGGAATTCCATGTATGAGGGATGGGCCCAGATCTTGCAATTCCATGGATCAGGAATGGGCCTAGATCCCGCTATTCCATGGATCAGGGATAGGAACACACCCTGCTGCTGTTCCATTAACCAGGAATGTGCCCAGATCCCGTTATTCTCTGGATCAGGGATGGGCCCAGATCCCATTAACGAGGAATGTGCCCCAATCCCATTATTCCCTGGATCAAGGGTGGGCACAGATCCCGTTATTCCCTGGATCAGGGATGTCCCCAGTCCCGCTGCTCTCCCAGCACCAGGACCGTGCCCAATCCCGCTCTTTTCCCAAGGATCCCACACCTGCCCTCCCCACTGTTCCGTGCCATCCCAGGATTTTCCCCAGCCTGTTCCCAGATGCGCCAATTAACCAGAAAATTCCACTTTTCCCGTTCCTTTCCAGCCCTGACACCCGGCCTGGCCAGGGATGGGATTTCCCCCGGCCCTTCCCACCCTTCCCTTTCCCAAGGCTTTTCCAAGGCCTCATCCCGCTCATCCTGGGCCATCCCGAGGGTTCCCAGTGCCTTTGCCTGTTCCCCATTAAATCCCAGCCTCGGCTCCTTAGGGAATGAGGGCTGGAATGACTTAAATTCATGGAGTGCTCCAATCCCACCTCCCTGCCTGCACCATCCGCAGGAAAAGCGGGAATTTTTACCACCCGGATACACCAGATCCTGCTGGATTTCAGACTCTTTCTGGTTAATTGGAGCGTCTGGGAGCAGGCTGGGGAAAATCCCAGGATGGCACGGAACAGCCGGGGGGGGGCCGGTGTGGGATCCTCGGGAAAAGAGCGGGATCTGGGCATGTTCCTGGTTCTGGGATCGGGGCACATTCCATGATCCAGGGAATAGCAGGATCTGGGCACATTCCTGGTTAATGGAACAGCAGCAGGATCTGGGCCGAATCCATGGAATAGTGGGATCTATGCTCATCCTCGATCCATGGAATTTCAGGATCTGGGCCTATCCCTGATCCAGGAATAGCAGGATCTGGGCCCATTCCTGATCCATGGAATAACAGGATCTGTGCCCATCCCTGTTCTATGGAATAGCAGGATCTGGGCCTATCCCTGATCCATGAAAAAGCAGGATCTGTGCTCATCCATGATCCATGGAATTGCAGGATCTGTGCCCATCCCTGATCCAGGAACAGTGAGATCTGTGCAGCCCAGGGGCACAGAGTGACAGAATTCCCACCTTTCCTGCTGCCCACACCACAGGATCATCCCAGGACTCCAGCTGGGAATTCCCATGGCTGTGTCGTGCCATCAATCCCGTGATTAAAATTCCCCCTTTCCCAGCTCCCAACGCATCCCGCGGGATTCGGGATTTACGAGGTGTCGAAAACCTCCTGGTTCCCATTGTCCGGATAATCCATAAAATGCTCCGGCACTCCGAGGGAATTTTGCAGCGTGTCCATATTCCTGCAGGCCAGATGCTTCCCGAGGAATCAAAGGGCTGCAGGAAGACACGGAATTTTTTTTCGGGATGGGGTTGGGATGTGGTTTAGATACAAACGAGGTGAGGAAAATAAAGGGATTTATAAAATGCTGGAAAAGAGATCCTTAAAAATGGGGATCGATTTGATCTGAGCCATTTTTTAAGGATTTTGGAATTTTAGGGTTTTGAGATGTGGATCCGGGTGGTGAAAAGCTGGAAAATAAAAGGAAAAAAAAATGAAAATTTTCAGGGATTAAATGGAATTCTTTGTTCGGACGACACTGGCCTAGGGATGATCCAGCAGGGCCCAAACTTCTCCCGGGATTTTCCTCTGAAGTGAAGGATCTCAGGTGTGTCCCTCTGGAGAAAACACCCTCAATCCAGCAAAAATATCCCTATGGATCCCACTTAACCTGTGAACTCTGCAGGATCATCCCATTCCCGCCTTTTCCATGGGCAGGAACAGCTCCCACTATCCCAGGGGGATCCAACCTGGCCTTGGACACTCTCAGGGATCCAGGGGCAGCCACAGCAAATCTGGGAATTCCAGCCCAGACAGGAATTCCTTCCCAACATCCCACCTATCCCTACTTCTTTTCCATGTAAATCATCCCAAGAGAAGCCCCTTGGCTGCCTCCTGGCCAGGCCCTCCTGGCCAGGGCTCCCTGATGGATCCATTTTCCATCACCATCATTTCATGTTTTTTTAGGAATAGCAGCGTTGCAGAATTCCAGAATTCTACCAGCCACAGCTCTCTGAGGAATTTTTGGGCACGGATCGGTGAAGGAGTCACTGCTCCTGTGCATTCCTTGATGGCTCCCTAATTCCTGTGGAACCCACAGAGATTTGGGAAAACTTATCCCATTCCAAAGGAAACCATGGAAGACTCCTCTGGAAAGGGCAGGGAAACTGAGGCACAGCTGGACATGGATCAACTCCTCTTGGAGATTGGGAGCCTGTTCTCCCATAGCTCTGGGATCTGATTTCCCAGGAATTCTGGGAGATCGTGGTGATCCAAGATCGAATTCATCTCCATCCCTCCAGATCTCCTGGAGAACCCTCCAGGCTTCTCTGGAATCTGGCAGGGGTTGCAATGGGATCTTTCCATCCCTTCCATCCCAAACCATTCTATGATTCCATGCCTGCTGAAGCTGCTCCTTATCCAGAGGGCTGGGAATCTCCCGAAAAACTGAGGATAATTCTTTCCCACTCCCTCAGGAGTCACAATTCCTGGTATTCCCAAACTCCCCCTGTTCTTTGGGATATCCAAGGATCCCCCACAACAAAACGGAACTCTTGAATGAACAAATCCCCTTTTTTAAATCATTTTTCCTACTTTTTCTTTTGCTGCTAAAACCAGAAGATTTCAAATCCAACATTTTGTCAAAATTCCTTTGGAAATCACTCCTGACCTTTCCACAGAGAGCCTCACTCTTGGCTTTCCGGGAAGAGAGTTCCCATTAAGGATTTAACTCATTCCCTAATAAATCCTTGGCAGGACACGGCTGCTTCTGGTCCCTTTTATCCAATTATTCCCGACTCCGGAATGACTCATTGGAATTGGCAAACGGGAATCGCTCCGTGGCCAATGGATTTTTCCACTCGGTAGCGGCGAGCGCTTGGAAATTCCTCCTTAAAATTCCCATTAAAGCATCTCCGAGAGCAAATTTTCCTCACTTTTGGAATCTTGGTGGTCTTCCTACCTTGGGAAAAAAGGGATTTTTCCTCATCCTTAATTCCTTTTTTTCCCAGGTTTTATTTAAGGAATGCAGGAGTTTCAGTGTCTGGATCATCTCCCTTTTATGGGATAAAATAATTCCTTGGGATGGAACCTTCCTGTCTTCTAATTCCAGGAGCAATTAGACTTGGAGCAGACCTGATTTCTTGGGAATCTCCGCTTGCCAATGGCTCCCTAAAGTCGTTTTCCTGTGAAGATGCTGAAAAACCTTGGAGTCGGCTCCTGTGAGGGGCAGATTTCCCTAAATTCTCTGAATGAGGTGGAAAAATCGGGATTTTCCCTGATTTTCCTCCTCCTTCTCCCTCTTAAATCACTGGGAGACTCCTGAAATCCATTCCCATCTTTTCCCTGGAGCGTATCCCGAGGGATGAACAATTTCCCATCTAATCAGGATGAAGGAATTTTTAAAAATTGAGGAATGTGCTCCCAGTGCCTTTCCCAGCTGGAATTTTATCTGTGTTCCCTTGTGTGTGAATCCAGGAGGCTCCTTTTCCCTTGGAATGTGGGAATTTAATCCCAAACATGGATTTTCCTGGGATTTGGGAATTTACAGCCCAGGTGGGATTTCAGGACAAACAGAAGAAAATTCCAGGGAAAACAAAGTGCGATGGGAAGTTTGTGAGCATTCCAATCCTCCTCAGAAATATGGGATAAACATTCCATGGCAAAATCCATGGATTTAGCATTGAAGGAAGCCTCAGACCAGGCAATGTTTTCCTTTTCCAGAGGGATTTATTCCAAAATTTGGGTTCCCCTCAGTGTCTCTTGTTCCCCCGGAATTCCAAATTCTCCCTCAGCTTTGAAACCAAAGGGATTTTTGGGATAGGAAGGAAAAGGAATATCGAATTTTTCCAGGAAAAAATAGAAAATAATCCTTGGGAAGAGTTTTTCCTTAAAAAAACAGGGAATAATCCCCTTTTCCCATTAAAAACAGGGAAATTTAACCTTTAATTTTAGGGTTTGGTTCAAAGTTTTCTTCTAATTCCTTTTTTTTTTTTTCCCCATGGAAAATTTACAGGGAAAACATCCACAAGAAAACTAGGATTTTCCATGGAATTTTTTTCCTTGATTTGCTGGGATTTTTTTTTTCCTTTTGGGAATCCAGCAGGATTTTATTTTCCAGGTAATTGTTTCCAGGGAATTTTTTTTCCAGGTAAAATAAAAAAATGGATTCAGGGAAGTAGAAATGGGAATTCCTGGATTCATTAGGAATTGTAACCAAGCAACCAAGGGAAAAAAAGGGAGATGAGGAATTCCATGGAATATCTTGGAGCTGGAATATTTTAAAAAATCCACAAAAATCAATTTTTTTCCCCTAAATCTCCAATTTTATTTTGAAAATTCCACAGGGTTTTGGAATTCCACTGATTTTTCTTCTTTCCAGATAAAAAAATTAAACATCTGGATTTAAAAAAAATCAGGATAAAACCAACTTCCTTTGATCTGGGATTTGTGTGAGCATCCATCCCATGGAGAACATTCCCGGTGTTCCCTCTGGATCAGAGCATTCCTTGACCAAACTTCCAAGATATCCATGAGAACCTAAAAATTCCAAGTTTCACCTGTTTATGGAAAACATTCCTGTTTTTTCCTCATCCCTCTTTCCCAGTTCCGGTCAGGTGTCACTGGGATGCTCCAGGTCAAAACAGATCCTGTTTTTTTCCTAAACTTCTCCCTATTTTTTCTTTGGAATTTTTTAGCTGATTTTTCCCGGGATGGAGTTAATTTTCTTACCGGGAGCTGGTGTAGGGTTGTTTGGGATTTTTCCTGGGAAGGGCATGGATAAAACCGGGATATTTTTGTGTTTTCATGGAATCAAGGCCTTTCCTGCTCCTCATCCCACCAGGAAAGAAGCTGGGAAGGAGTTGGGGGGGACACAGCCAGGAATGCTGATCCCAACTAATCCCAGGAATATTCCAGCCCATGCCAAGCTGTGGGAAGAAGGAAAAGGGAATGACGGTGTTTGTCTTCCCAAGGAGCCTGATTTTCCTGGGAATGCTGAACACGTCGCTGGCGTGGGAAGTGGGGAAGGAATTCCCGGGTTTGCTTTGCTCCCGTGGCTTTCCTTTTCCCTATGAAATCATTATCCCAAGCCATGGGTTTTCACACTTTTCCTCTCCCAATTCCCCCATCCCAGTAGGAAATGGGAATTAGGATCTATGTGGGGCTGAGTTGGTTTTCCAGGGGGTTTTCCAGAGAGTTTTCCAAGCCTTCATTGGTCTTCCCGAGCTCTTCATCCCTGGAGCAGCCTCCAAGGACTGGGAAGTTTTCTCCAGGTGGAAAACACAATCCCAAATTCCTTTGGGATCCAGGTCCAACCTCTTCCCTCTCTGGAAGAACTGGAGAGGTTTTGTTTCAAAATCCCAGAATATTCCAAGCTGAGAAGGATAACATGGAGTGAACCCACCCTGAACCTCATTCCAGGTTTGGAAAAGTTGGGATAAACCTTTCCTGCTCCATGTTTTCCTTCCACCTCAACTCCTTCCACTTTGGGACATCCCGGACAATCCACGGGCCAAAATCCTGGAAAAGAAAAACAACAACACAAGAAACTCATCCCAAAAAAAAAAACCCACCCCACCCACAGAAGAAGCCTCTTCTCTCCCAGGAATTCCTGGAGCAGCTGGAAGTTGATTCACATGGAATGAAAACTTTCGGATTCCAGAGGTTAAAAAAACACCACCCAGGTTCTGCTTTGGCTGCCAAATCCAAGGAAGGAACACAATGGAAGAGTTCATCTTCCCATTTTTTCTGGCTGTTTACAGAGCCCAATCCCTCTAAATTGCCCCTTTTTCCCAGAAATTTGGGATTCTGCCCTATGGTAATAAGAACGGGCATGGATGTAGATGTGGAGCTGGATCTGGATCCGGAGCTGGATCTGGGGATGGATATGGGGCTGGAGCTGGATCAGGATCAAGACCTGGATCAAGATCTGGATCTGGAGATGGAGATGGAGATGGAGGAGTCTCAGGATCCAGATCTGGACCTGGACCTGGACCTGGACCTGGACCTGGATCGGGAGCTGGATCTGGAGCTGGAACTGAATCTGGATGAGGATCAGGAGCTGGATCAGGATCAGGATCTGGACCTGGACCTGGACCTGAGTCTGACCCTGGATCTGGACCTGGACCTGGATCAGGATTGGGATCAGGATTGGGATTGAGATTGGGATCTGGATCTAGATCTAGACCTGGATTGGGATCGGGATCAGGATCGGAATCTGGATCTGAATCTGGATCAGGATCTGTTGGGAAGCCCCTTTATGGAATGTGGTTGTTGGTAGGGCTGGAATCTTGTCCAGGCCGTTTTTCTGGGATCATCAGGGAGAAAGGAGCATTTCCAAAGGGTGGAAGTTCTAATCCACAGATCCATGGACAGCTGAGGTCAGATGGAGGGATTCCTGTTTTTATCTGCAGATAACTTGGGAATTCCCATGGGAATCAGCTTCCCTGACAGGGCATGAGAATCCCAGAGCAGAAAACCCAATCCAAGACCTCTCCAGGCTTTGGAATTGCCCAGGGAGGTTTGGATTCCCCATCCCTGGATGTGTCCAAGGAATTCCTGGAACTAGCACTCAGGGAAAACTCCCAGGTTGGATTGGATGATCCTGGAGAGCTTTTCCAACCTCAAGGATTCCATGATTCCATGAAGTTGGATTCCTTTTGGGAGAAACCAACACAAAGCTCGAGATCTCCAATGGGCTTGGAAAACACAGAATGTGAGGAAAACTGGCCCACAGCATTCCCTGCAAACAGAGGTTTCCATAAAATCCCTGGATATTTAATTCCGAAGAATTGGCCCTTGCTCCAAAGGAATTGCTGATGGTGTACAATCTCTGACTGGAATTCTCCAGAATTCCAGGAGGGACAGGACACAGGGAATGGCTTCCCACTGGGAAAGGGGAAAGTGGGTTAGGTGGGATCTTGGGAAGGAATTCCTGTCTGTGCTGGAATTCCCAGATTTGCTGTGGCTGCCCCTGGATCCCTGGGAGTGTCCAAGGCCAGGTTGGATCCATCTGGGATAGTGAGAGGTGTCCCTGCCCATGGGTGAGGTTTGAATGGGATGGGATTTAAGGTCTCTTCCCACCAAAACCACTCCATATTCCATGGATTCTCCTGGGATAAGCACAGTGTGATCCTATCTGTTCTCCAAAATCCAATCCCATTCTCCAAAATCCCATCTCTCCAGAATTTCTCCCCCCCACTTCCCCCTTTCCATTTCTTTCCCTTCCTATGGATTTCTCTCCCAAATTTATCCCCCCCCCGGTTGTTTTCCAGCCGTGTTTATCCAGCAGGAACAGCTCTGCCTCTTCCCTCCCCTCCAACACAAATGAATCGGACACTTTGTTCCCAGGAAAGCTCCAGGGAGCAGCAGGACATTATTTTGTGAATGTTTATCTGTCGGATCAGCAGGTCCAGCAAACACCCACAGGTTGGAAACCCATCCTGATTTTTGGGAGGATTTTTTTTTTAGGGATTGTTGGGTTTTATCCCTGCTGGAAACAAATCGGGTTGTTATTAATCCTCCTCAATCCCGGGATTTCAGCAGGGCTGGGATGGCTCTGCTGCATCCCAGAAATTGTGGGAAGAGGTTGGATTGTGGGGATGGAAGTGAGAGAATCTTTAAGTAGCTCAGCTCCTTGTTCTCCATGGATAAAGTCAATTTTGGACACGATTATCCCAGTGGGAATATTTACTCCAGATATTCCCGCCCACCCGAGTTCGACTTCTCCTCACCCTTCCAAATTCCAGGAAAACAGAGGGAATATTTCTGAGACAATAAAACCTGGAGAGAAACAAACAAGGATTTCATTTGGGTTTTATCCTCCCCAATTTTGTCCTATTTTCCCATTATTTTCATTTTTCCATTGGCTGTAAAACACCACGGAATTGGAGATTCATGGAATGGTTTGGGTGGGAAAATTCCATCAGGATCCAGGGACACTTCCAACTATCCCAGGTTTCTCCAAACCCAGCTTTGCTTGGGGTTGGGAGGGGGCCTTAAATCCCATCCCATTCCCACCCCATCCCACCTTTCACAATCCCAGGTGGATCCAAGCCCCAATGTCCAACCCGACCTTGGACACTCCCAGGGATCCAGGAGCAGCCACAGCAAATCTGGGAATATCCCTGACTTTGCTCCATGATTTTGCCCTTTCCCATTCCATCCCTGAGCTTCTCCTGACTGCTCCATCCCTGTTTTCCACCCCAAATTTCAATTGGTTTTACTTTTTTGGGATTTGCAGCCTTTCCACTCGGAAAGCCCCGATCCCAAGGGCAATCCCAGCCCATTCCGCTCTTTCCCGGCCCTGTCCCCATCCAGGCCTTTGATGGGAAATCCCCTTTTCTAATCTGTTTTATGGGATTTGTCCACATTCCCACTTGGATTCTTCCCAGAACATCCCATTCCAGAGCCGACCCCGGCACTCCGCGGTTTCTGGCCCCTTTCCCATTCTTTTAAAGTCTCCTCACCAAATTCCCACTTATCAGGGTTTTGTCGCCAACTCCGCATTCCCAGTGGACATTCCAGGCCCTTATCAATCCCACCGGGATCGCCTTTTTCCTGGAAGAGTCTCCCGCTTCCGAAGCAATTTTTCTTCATCTCAAATTCCGACAAAAGCACTGGAAAAAATTAACTTTTTGTTGCCTCTCCCGACTTGGGGATTGGAGAAGGAATTTTGATCCCAGTTTTACCGAGGTGGGGATAAATTAATTTAATTCCAGACAGGAATTTTACTTCCAGAATCCAAACTGGGATTGTATTTTTGAGGAAATTCCAGGAGATTTTGGGACACGGGACTCTCCAGAAGGTGCCGGAACAGCAATTCCATCCCTGTTTTCCCCTTTTTTCAAATAAAACAGGAATTTTGCTGGGTTCTCCTTCAACACAGGAGCTTTTCCTGGCAATCTAAGATTTTTCCATGACAAACAGCAGTGAGCTGGGGTTGGGGGGGTGACATCCCAAATCCCTTTAATGGATGACGTCATCAACACCACCTTTCCCTCCAAACCATCCATCGGAAAACAGCGGGATCACGGGAACAGCGATCCCTCCCTCATCCCAATCTATGGATTTTGGCTGCCTCAAGCCTGGCTCTGACATCCGGGAGAGCACTGAGGTTTTCCCTTCTCCTTTCCCTCTGGAATTATGGGAAAGAGCCCCATTAGCACAGGATTGGGATTTTGTTTGGATGCTTCCAGCATGGAAAATCCAGGCAATTCCCAGGAGGTTCCCTTTGCTCCTCTCCGTTGGCGGCGGATTAAGAATTCCCTGTCCTGTTTTATCCCTGCCCCGAAATCCTTTGGGATTGTGCCTCATTTTCCCTTCCCATATCCCGATTTTCCTCCTTGCTGATGGAATTCCCTGAATTTCCTGACTTTAGGGAATGTTTGCACAGCCTTGGAGCTCGGGAGCTGCTCATGGACATCTCCGGTTCCTTTTCCTGCCAAAAGAAGGGCAAAGATCCATTAAATCTGACAAAATTGTTTGGAAAAACATGGATTAAAACATTTTTCTGGGGACTGGAAGTTGATGGAAGCTGATTAAAAAACTAGGAATTTTTATTTTATTTTGTT
>VZRX01014639.1:0-41080 GCA_013398075.1 Notiomystis cincta
TTCCTTCCTTCCTTCCTTCCACTTCTGTGTTCAGTAATGTACCCATTTTAACATCATCCCTGTGAAAAATAATTTCTTTGTTGTATGTGATACTGAAAACTGTTGCATGGAGAACTAGAAATGTGATATATTAAGTATTTCTTGTACAACTTGACTATCACACATAGTTTTGCTGTACCAATTAAGTATAGCAGTTTGTTAACAATCAATGTTTTCACATATGAAACACTTTTATAATCCAGCATAAAATCTGGACGTAAAATTTCTTAATTAATGCACTTGGAGTTTCCTTTGAATGGGGAATATAAAATGAACCTGCTCATGGGAAAAGAATGCTGTGTATCTCTGTTATTGCTTCAGCCTAGAGCTGTTACAGCAGCTGCCTTTGTGGATGGCTTACAGCTGCATTAGAGCTCAAAACTGTATGATTAAAAGCCAAGCATTTAAGTTTTCACACAAAGCTGAGAATCATAAGGATTTAGGCCTAGCAGCTTTAAAAAATATAAAACTAATCTTCCAAAACAGTTTGTTTACTGTTCTGATCAATGTTTTTACAGATGAGCATTTCAAGTAAATAACCTGATGTACAAATAATGCATAGATACAAGAATTGTTTGAGTCTAGTCGGTGATTTTTAAAAGTTATTTTTCTGCTTATTTTAGTTACATTCCTTCTCCCTTCTTTTGCTAACCCCTGTCTGAAAAAGAGTATGGTACTGCTTATTTTTAAGAGAAAGTTCAACAACCGTGATTTGGATATATCTGAGATTAACTAGCTACTACTGTTTGATTTTGTTTTTCCTTTAAATTTAATTCAGTTATACTGGAACAACCATGAAAATCAATCCTATAGAAGAAAAAAAAATTAGCAACAAAAATGAGCAGAAAATGTATCTTCCTCTTATCTTCCACCTAATTTGTCATAATGAACTAAAAAACCATTTAAAATATATTTTATAATGTATGTTTTAAAGCAGTGCTGATTTAAGTTTTACCCAGATAGATTCTTTTCTCTTAACTTTACAACACTTGTAAATATATCAAAATTACTGAAATTTTGAACTCATCACTAGCTACTTCTTAGCATATTTTTATTTCATATATAATAGTGCATCTTTTTTTCTCTGCTATCCTACATTCAGATATTGAGATATTGCCTAGCTTTTAATTACAGATTGAACAATAAAAAAATAAAAAGTAGTGTGTCCTCAAGGCTAGAGTGTCATTTTGGATTGAATTATCCATCTGGCATTTAATTTTCACTTCTGACACAAGTCACAGCTTTTGTCAGAAAGAATTTTTGTTTGGATGTTAGCTTTTTATACATCGTAAGAGAAAGCTGTCTGACGCATTCCCTTAACCTAACAACGTAGTCAGAGGCATTCTCATTGTGAGATGACTCAAGAAATCAGCTATTTAGATGCATGAACATCACACCAGAGGCTTAAGGAGTCTTTTTTTAAGCTCCTAAGAAATCGTCATTTCCACAGATCTCTATCACTGGATACATAGGAAGTTGCCATGTTAAATCACTATAATGTTCCTAAAAATTACTCTTATAAGACACTTCACAATAAATGAAAGCAAAACAAATTTGCAGTAGGTAGGTACAAGAAGGCTCATTCTTGCTGCACATGCACATTACTTACAGATGTTCTCCAACAAAGGTAGGTATTTTGCAATTTGCAGTGCATTTTAAAACAAGGGAGTATTGAAAAAAACTTCAAGAGCAACACAAAGCATTAGCTGCTCTCTGCTACTGTTTAGTAAAAATTCAGCCTTCAGCATGTTTGAAAGAGAAAACTGAATCCAAAGGATGACAGGATACCCTACAGGATGCCTGAAGCCTGAGCACATTTAATCCCTTACAGTGCACGTGCTGTTTTGTCACTCTAGAAGTAGCCCAATAAACTGCTGTCTTGTCTCCATCATAGAATGTCTCCAAGAAAGTATGGGATAAAAGATCTTAGGCTTAGCTCCTCCACAGTGGATTCAGTGCTGCAGAGACAGAGATTTTCCAAGGGCCTGCAGTGACTGGACAAGAGATAATGGTGTAGATTTAGAGTGTAGATTTACATTACACATAAGGAAGAAATTCTGGACTGTGACTGTGGTGAGACACTGGAACATGCTGCCCAAAGAAGCTGTGGATGCCCCATCTCTGGAAGTGTTCAGAGCCAGGCTGGATGGGGCCACTGTCCATGGCAGGGGGCTGGAACTATATGATCATTAAAGATCTCTTACAACCCAAACAGTTCTGTACTTCTATGATTCTCTATTTGACTGCACTAAGGAGTAATGTGGACTCCACCTTTAAAACTGACCTTTTTGATTCTGCCCAGGGCTTCCACAACATCTACTGAATGGCTAAATGTAGAATGGGATTTAGCATGGACTGATGCTTGAATTTAAAATACAAAATATAAATACACTATAAAATATAAAACTAAAGACATATAAAGAACAAACATAGGCACTGTGACTTGTCTTTTGCCATATTGATGCCTTAAGGAAACTTAGAGAACCAATGCCAAATTTAGATCCTAACCACTGAGTCTATTTACTTTCAGTGAGGAGACTTAAACCACTTTGTTTCCACTCTTGTCTTTTTAAGTTACTAACATTATATTACCAAAGCTTTTGGCATCTTCAAGGGATAGAACTTCCCAATGATAATGGACCATCAACAGTTTCATCAAATTTTCCAAAACTGAGAGTTGGGAAAGTGAAGCTGGCTGCAGCCCAGGGCAGCCAGTCCTGACACAGTGCCTCAAAAAAATCTTCAGGCTTTTCATGATGGGCTTGCTGATAGGCTTCCAAAAGCTTTCAAGATAGGTTTTGCAAAAACCTAAGCTGATAGGCTTGGAAAAGCTTTCAAGATGGAAAACTCTGATAAACAGTTTTTCCCGAATGTTAGTTCACATTGTTTATGCAGACCTGAGCTGTTCTATTTCAAGCACTGAATAAACAGACCTTTGTCAATTCCTTTGACTTGAACTGGCTTCAGATAGATTAGGGGGTTAATAGGAATGATACAGTTTAGCATTTATTACTATCATCATCATCATCATCATCATCGTCATCATCATCATTAGCAATGCACTCTCCAGGGAATAGATGTGTTTTACTTCAGTCCTGTACACATTAAAGAAAAAAATGTTTCAATTCTAAACCAAAACTCAGTAAGTCAATGAAAATAATGCAGTTGCCACTGATCAATATATTTTAAATGGAGACAGGAAATTCTTCCTAGAGTAGAGGCTAAACATGAAGAAACTGAAGACCAATTATTTCACATATGTGACTGAGACTCTAAATGAAGATTAAAATGATAACAGATATATGTTACTGAGACTCTAAGTGAAAATTATAAGAGACATAGTAATGCTTTTTTAGTGATATTCAATAGCAAATCATTAATAGTGCTGATACTCTAATTATCCAAAAACCAACACTATCTACCCAACTAACAAGAATCTGAACATTACTTAATACTACAAGGAAAACATATTCAAAGATACATAAAATCTTCATCGTGTCTGCCAGGTCAGTTCAGATGGTTAGAATATGCTGATAAGAGACAGTATGAAGAATATGAAGCATTTTTCTCACAGTCAGCTAAGATATCTGCACAGATATTTATCATTAAAATTGTAAATGCTGCATTAGAGTGTATATGGTACAAACAGCCCACTGGCTTTGTTAAAAATAATGAAAACTGGGTAAGAAAACAGAAGAAATCTTACTAGTTAACAAAGAGGGGGGAAAAGAGAATTCATGCAGACATGCACATGAATCTCTGCACAGGTTTGTTTTTTTTTTATTTTATGAATTCATGGGTATGTGTGAGCTCAAGTGTAGGGTATGGAGAAGAAACTCCACTCTTCTCTCACTCTTCCTTACAAATAAAGGATAGGATACCAACATGAAGCACTTATCCTGAATCAATATTGATGGACATATTCCTTTTTTTATTTTACACAGCTTAACAAAACTAGGAGAATGCTGTTATGATTTCAGAAGCATTCCTCAAAAATACAAAAGTGTTGGAGCTGAGTCTTCAAGTCTTCAACACAAGGCAGTCTTTTGCCAATGCTTAGTTACAGCTTGTAGTTATAAAATGACATGCTTAGTCTTTGCAAGAAGAGTTTCTGAGGAAATGGAGACAAAGTCTAATCTTCCATAACACCAGTGATGTTGCTAGCCTTCCTTATAAATAAAAGACATTAAATCCAGCAGAACACATAACGAGTAAATGAGCAGCTTACTGGTAAAATGTAATCCCTTTTTTTTCCACTTACCTGCAAGGACTCAGAAAGACTGATTGGGCAAACAGAAAGAAAATTCAAATTATACTGATTGAAACACATTTAAAAACCCCATCCAAACCCTCAACTACACGTGTTGTTTCTTCAACTTCATACACACACACAAAAAAATCAAAGCCAAGCCAGTAAATTCTAGAATATATTTGGATTCTCACACTTACATATGTATTGACAGCTAAACAATTAAAAATCAGCTAATCTAGGAGGTAAAAATAAAAGGTAATTGGATTTCAGGAATTCTCCATCAGCAAACCCCAACTTTTCCTTATGTTTTAATACAAGAAAGGAAAATTGTTCTGGCAAGAACCCATGCTGAACAATAAATTCATAGACTTCTAGAAGCAGACTATCTGATGATACATAATTAATCTTTGATTGATTACTTTAATTTAGACTCTGCAATTATTTTTGCAAAGACTGTCACAAGCAGAAAAGAGTTACAAAAGTTTTTTTTCAGTATAAATTATAATAATTCTATTTAAATCAAGCCTGGATTTATACTTTTTCAACCTCTCCTTTGTCCAAGCCTGACTAGTTTGTTTTATTTTTATATTTATGTCTGAATTTTTATTCATGTTCTAAGTTAACTTCTGACTCCATTATTTCAATTTGCTTTGTTATGGTACTCTCGAGTCCTGTTTGATCTTACAGAATTTAACAATCTGAGGCACAAAGCAGATACTTGAATCTGGTCTCAGATGTTATCTCAACACTTCTGCATCATGAAAGATTTCGACAGACTACTGTTCAAATAGTACCAATAACTGTATAAATGAGTGCTACATAGTGCAATTTAAGTGTCCACCTACATTGTAATAAATAAGTACAACATTTGCAGTAAAAACTTCCCTCATTTTATAGATCTGAAACCAGTGGATTTATAGTAAGTCTTTTTACAGATTGCATTCTACATTTTGGCTATGGGTCTTCAATGAATATGTTCATTTCACTAGCAACTACACATCATTAGCCAAATTTAATTCAAAATGCTTGCCCTAAGAAGTATATGCTGCCAGACACACTTATTATGCCTTGCCTCACAGATGACACTCATTCACTCACTCTCATCATCATTTCTGTCTTTTCTCTATTAACTTGCAAAGTTTTATGAAGCTTTTGAGAAGCACAGATTACTGCTTATCCTCTTGAAAGTCACTAATTCTTTGCAGCACTTTCTGTTTTCCGTAAACTACTTAAAACTGTTGTGCATATTCTTTTTTCTTCCTAGAAGTTGTAATATTCAGGTCAGCTTTCTAGGACTTTTGAACATCTAGTTCAAACAGCACCAAAAGCTGCTCACTCTCAAAGGCTTGCATGCAAGATCCTAATAAGTGTACAGTATGCTGAATTCAAGGGTTTCTGTACAGCCTGTGTGTAGGGAGAAAAAACTATTTAAAATTAAAGGGTTACAGTGAATGGAAGAGCATCAGACTGGTGACCTGTAACTAGTGGGGTTCTGCAGGGCTCCATTCTTGGCCCAGTTGTTTTCAACATCTCCATTAACAACACACACGAAGGACTTGAAGGAATACTAAGGAAGTTTGCTGGAGGGAGGAGCTGTCAACTCCCTCAAGGGCAGAGGGGCACTGCAGAGAGACCTCAACAAATCTGGGCAAGTGCAGGATTCTGCACATGGGATGGGGCAACCCTGGTTGTCTGTGTAGACTGGGGAAGAAAAGCAGCGCTGCAGAAAGGGACCTGGGGGTCCTGGTCTATGGCAAGGTGAACATGAGCAGCAGTGCCCTGGCAGCCAGGAGGGCCAACCCTGTCCTGGGGGGGCATCAGGCACAGCATCTCCAGCTGGGCAAGGGAGGGGATGGTCCCGCTCTGCTCTGCACCTCGAGTGCTGGGGGCAGTTTTGTCTTTTTAAAGACAATGTGATTGAAAAAAAGAAATAAGATTAAGATATCTAGTGAGTTCAAAATGCTTTCATCAATATAGCACATTCATACGAAATTTCCCAGAAAACATACCTCTTTTTGCTAATTAAACTACTTGAATACAAAAAATAGAACCAAAATACAATGTGTTCACCAGCATGTTCACAATCACTCGCATGAACCATTAATGTATGGCAAGAGAATATCACAGATTGCATATTTATAATTACTTATATTACAAGTATGAAAGAACTGCTTGATGAGATTTATAAAACCCACTGAAGTATTCAGTAGGTCACAATTTGCTAATGCAGCTCATTTTCACTTCACTTCTTGAAAAGGATTTTGTTTTCTATAACTTCTATTTTACTGCAAATGAATTTGGGGCAGACTAAGAAGCAACTGCCCCTTTTCACACGTAAGCCCTTTTTCCCTTGCCACACTTGGTGTACTGGTATAGACATATGGATCATGATAAAGCTAATCACCTAGGTAATATTTTCAGCACCTTTCTTCTACCATTTTAGGAAGGAATATCTCAAATTTACTCATTAGCCACAGGAATCTTTAATTGACTTTTCAGAAGACACCAGACCCTCACAGCTTTTCTTGATTGCTTTATTTCAATTTTCAAATCAGTCTGCCTAATTAAAAACTGAAAAAGAATGTTTCCAGCCTTTTTCCACTCCAAAATGTAATTGTTTAAACTACCCTATCTGCCTGCACCTCTCATTTTCTTATGTTTCTCATATTCTGCAGCTGTTGATAGCTCTCATTTTCCTCCTTCACTGGTTTTTAACAGTTCACTAAGCATAAATTCTGCGGCTTGTTAATCCTGGGATTCATTTTCCTCCAACTCACCATCTTGTTACAGTGATATACCTTTACTTGCTTCATGCCTTTCAATCTGAATTTCTTCCAAAGCTGCTGCTTCATGAAATTTTTTAGGTTTGTGTATTCTTTTCAGTTGGGCAGCTGCTGGAGAATGACAGCCATTGTCCTTCAAGGCTTTTCTAGCTTATACTCTCAAGGTTCCTTTGCTCAGTCCAGTCACCTCAGGAGCTTAGCATAAGCCCAAAAGCTGTGAGTTTTCAAGGAGATTTTAGGTGAAAATTTAGTACATAAGAAGAGACTTCTCCTAAAGACATAAGAGGCACATCAAAAGGAATGAACTAAATGGGAAATGCAGACAAAGACAGTAGCATTAAGTATATAAAGTGGAACAAAGCATGAGATCCCAGAGGAACAGGGAAGGACCAAGATGTCAATAGAATGATTTTCTGCTTAAACAGCTCAGAAAGGATTCTATAAGCTTTGCTTCAGAAAACTTTAACCCAAATGGCTTCAATAAACCCATTGATTCAAAGGAAACCATATTATTTTGTAATGTGATATTTAGTTTGTAGTTTTCTCTATCAGAATACATGGAAAGAATTAGTAACTATGCATTGGCAGTACTATTTTCTAAGAATAAAAATTATTTTTTACCTCAGGATAGCTGTCATTTACTTGATTGGCATCATCAACTGATAAAAAAACCATCATTTTTTCTTCTTTATTTCTGCATCCTAAAGATCAACTTTTATTTTCATTCTTCTCTATATCTCACATGCCTACACAACATCAACTACTTCAATAGATAAAATTCTTTCCAGACACAAAAGAACTGAGAAGTCCAAGTACTTGGACAATTCCTTTCTAACCTATTAAGTTAAAAGAAAAAAAAAAAAAAAAGAAACAAAAAACCAACAAGAAATGGAGCAAAACAAAACNACATCAACTACTTCAATAGATAAAATTCTTTCCAGACACAAAAGAACTGAGAAGTCCAAGTACTTGGACAATTCCTTTCTAACCTATTTAAGTTAAAAAAAAAAAAAAAAAAAAAGAAACCAAAAACCAACAAGAAATGGAGCAAAACAAAACAAAAATCCCTGAAACAATCAACTAACCAAACAAGAAATCCACAAATCAAATCTCAACTCAAAAGAAACAAACACCCTTTACTTTAAATAAAATATTGCATAGGTACCACATTAGGATTCATGCTTGACAAGCAGTTACTTACCAGACTAGCCTTTTTCATCCATCTGAGCTCAATTATCACATGCAGCTTTCCAGTATATTGTTTCGATTTATTTTATTCGTCATTCCTAAGACTTAAGATGGATGGCATGGAAATAAGCATCCCATCAGGTCTTCCCACACTAAGCCCTAGAGTGCAGGAATGGCTTTTTTTATCTGGTCACACACATCTTCCAGACCAACAAAGCAAAGGCTTGTGTTGGCATAAAGACAAGGTCCTTCAGCACTGAGGACTGTAGTTTCTTATAATCTACTTTTGGGATCCAGCAGCTCAATTAAAGGTTGAAAAAATCATTACGACTAAACTTGCAGTAAAACTTGAGAATTTGCCACAAAATGTATGGCTCTGGTTTTCCCAGTACAGAAATATCACTGAAATATTTGTACAACCAAAATTATAGGCATGATATTTATTCCTCTGTCTTGGCCACTGTGTCCTAACAGTTTTATATATATCCATTTCTCACACATTTGTTTCTTGCCTTCATAAGGGAGACAGACACAGATTGGAAGCCCTTAGTTTATGAGATGCATTACAGCAGGGCAGAAACATAATGGACATAGAGAACTTTATGTTTTCACTTTCTAGAAAGCACCTTTTTTTTTTCAAGGCAAGATTTACCAACATTCTTCCTCCTTTTAGTCTACTAACATAAGGCTTCCTGAAATGACATCTATAAAACCTCCCAACAGTATAAAAGAAATATGTCATTTTTTCTTTGTTATCAATAATAATAATAGTATGCTTATTTTAGCCTTTATCCATACACTTGTATCCTTAATAAAATTGTTCATTATTTGAATGCTCACATTTCAGCCTTTGGCTTTTGCAGTATTCTCCATCAGACATGTCTCTTCACTTCCCACAGCTTTTCCTTTCACTCAAAATGTACTGCTTTAATTTGACACATTTGCTTTGCAACTAATCTTCCTAAGTTTTGCTTCTCTGCTGTGATTATGGCTCCCATACTCCTTCTCCCTTCTAACCATTAATTTTAATTAATTAATCAGACTCTGGAATTGAAAAATACAGTAGTCTCAACATTGTAGGATACTTGAGAGGGAAATGGGAATTCTTGATTTGCTCCATAGTCATCTGCTGCCCTTTTAGGTGTTTTATTAATTAACAACATGGCTTATATTATCTCTCCTTAAAAAATTGTCTCTATCATAACCCTAGATAATCAAAACTAAAATAAAACTACTATTAAATACCCAGTAAAGACCAATAGAAATTAAGACCAGTCCTGCAATCAGCGTGGGTGAAAATTTGCAAGGCTGGAAAGGAATCCAACAAACCCTGGCCTCCATTGGAAAAAACAGTAATTTGCTGTTATAGGTAACTACCAAACAAGTATATTGAATACTCAGCATTGAGAACAGCAAAACTCTACAATGTTTAACATTTAATGAGTAGAACTTTGTACTGATGGTGGGATAGTCAAGTATTTTACATGTTTCTCACAGTTATTTAAAAAGACATGCATTTGAACTTAAACTCTCCCCTTTTCTGTATCAGATGCACTTAAGAAAGCACATTGGCAATATTGTCTGACTGATTTTTCCACATATGAATTTACAATCTTTATTTTTTTCTCCATAAGTAATATTCCTTTATATAAAACTCAGTTACAAAGGTTAGAAAGTGCCTTAATATTCTACTAGGTATTACACAGTGTTATGCCACTAATATAAAAATGCTTGGACAAAAAATGAATCAGATTCATGTCAATTTAAAAATGTAATTGAACAATGTACAACTGGGGCATAACTTATCAAACTATGACTCTCATGAAGACTGAAGGAAGCTCAAAGACAGAGTGAGAGCTAAGAACACATCATGGCTTGACTTGGAAATTAATAGTGTGTGAGAAGTCAGAAAGAGGAGACAGCTCCTACAGCGGGTAGTGAGGGTGTAAAAATTATCCTTAAGGACTGCTAACAGAACTGAAAAGATGTATGGCATGTGTTTTCTATCATTATTTATAATTATTCCAGGTCATAAAGATTAGAATCTTTAAAATTAAATCTCCAGAAAACAATTATAAACATGACAAAAGAGAAAGTGAACAGCAGAAAATCTGTAGCTTCTGGAAAGCTGACAGTCTTAAGACTGCTCTTACGTGGAAAAGATACCAAGGTGCCTGTCTACAATAGTAGGAAACAAAAGAAAAATACTTTCTTGAAAAAAAAAAAGACAGTATGCAATGCCATTCTGGAGAGAAAGACTCAAGAGACTTCCATTTCTTTAAATTAATCCTTCAGCTCACGGATATAATTTCAGGCTTCCTGGACAGAATCTCAGTCAACAGACTTCTGCTAATAGCCAAAACTCTCTCAGATACAGGGGGAGCAGCACTACAGATACAACTGAGATTCAAAATTTAGCACACTGTCTACAGCCCTAATTAACTGCAAAAGTTGGATGATGTCCAGAGCTGCAGTCTTTAGCTTAAAAGTCTGCCTATAACAGAAGGATCTGTATTAAATCCAAGTTAACCCAGAATACAATTATAATGCAGAGCACTTGCACTCATTTTGACACAAAGAATACTGCAGGCAGAAAATGTAGTGGGTCTTTTTGGATATCCTTTGCTTTTTTCCATTGGAAAATTTCAGCTATTAAAGATGTTGTTCTTCCTAAGAGTGAAACTGAGAAAATTATTTCCCTCATGCTAAAAACACTTTCTTAGAAATTGAGATAATGTATTATGACATTCAAGAACACAGAGAACCAGGCAGTAAACTGGGTTTTACATCAGAACTATTTCTTTAGGCATTTCCATAGGAGATGTGCATGCCTTAATCGTAGCAGAAATTCACAGAACACAGACTTTTAATACTTAGAATGACAGAATCACAGAATTGTTTAGGTTGGAAAAGACCTTGAAGTCAGAGTCCATGCATAAACCCACTACCAAATCCACCACTAAACTATATCCCCAAATGCCAGCTACATCTACATGGATTTTAAATACCTCCATAGATGGTGATTCACCCAGTTCCCTGGGCAGCCTGTTCCAATGCCTGACAGCCCTTTCAGTGATTAAATTCTTCCTAATATCCCATCTAAACCTCCCCTACTGTCACTTGTGTACCTGAGAGAAGAGACTGCCCCTGATCTGACCTCAGACTCCTTTCAGGTAGTTGTAGAGAGCAGTAAGGTCAAGACATCTTATGTCAGATCCAGTGAGACACTTTGGGTTTCGAGAGACCATCATGAAATTAGAAGTTTTATCCACACAAATATGTATTAGAAAATGCATTAAGTTTGCACAGAGAATCTTAGTGTTGCCATTTCTTAACTTTTTAGGCCTTGGCTTTCTTGTTAATGTTTTAAACATATTTCTAGTACCCTACATATGTAATTATTTGGTAAAAAAAGGCAGGTATTATAGAACTTGGTAATATCTGTAATTCAGAGAAAGAACTCATCTGTTCAAAAAAATTCTCCTCAACGAAAATTGTCAGAAAAATTATTTGTAATCAGAATTTAAAAATTTCGAGTCATGAAACACTGCCCCAAAAGTCAGGAATTAATTACTTCAAAATGCAATTGAAGTACATAACTATTTATAACAGGGAAAAAATGCATCTTTAGAGAAATTTGTGGGTGTATTAATAATGAAGATTCCTTATTCTTGTGGATTTTCTGCTCCTTTGGAAAAGATTTCTGTACACTAGACACTTCCAAAAACTACCATTGTCATTCCACTGTCATTTAATTACTTTCTCTATGAAGCTCTTTCATCACATATACACAAGATTATCGATTTCTTTTACAGCCCATTAGTGTACCCCTGATACTTTTCTTGAAACTAGAATAATTCAAAGGACAGCATGTCAGCTGGGTAAGCAACTACTGCAGAGCCCAGACCTTTGCTGCACATCAATACACTAGTTTTCTGTAACTTCAGGAGTGCTTGATTATGATTCTCAACAGATTCAATCAGAAGGGGTTCTGAAGAGGTTTTCATTTCAATTATGCATGCCTCATTATCATACCTTTAGTGAAGCGGAAAGTACATTACAAGGTGAGAGCCGAAAACAGTGAGATGAAAAGCACAAAGCATATCTTAGAAGGATTTCAAAATTTGTCTGAAATAATATTAATTCATAGTAATATTAATCACCTTTTATAGAGCACTGCATTTTTACATGGCCCTTTACAATCAGCTCTCAGAGCACCTTTCACAGGAGGGCACATAGCTTCAGCAAAGAAAGCACACGGTTCTTGCTGGGAAGACAAGTTAGGAGGAACTTTGTGATTCAGTGGGATTGAAGGAGACCTGTTTTCCTGAGGTTGAAGTTGGTGCTCAGAAAACAGGAAAGCCCATAGCTGAGAGGAAATGGGGCACTGTTATGAAAGACAGAAGTGATGGAAATCAAAGCTTAGGCTGACAGAGGGAGCTGAAACAAGAGTGAAACACCATATAATTAGGGGATATTTGGAGCATGACGCTGAGGTTTACAGATCAGAAACTACAGCAAGGTTTGGAAGGGATAGAGAAGAAATTTAATTCTGAGGGTAAAAGACAGAACACAAAAGGATTTAAAGAGAGAACCAATGTGGTTAGAAGAACATAATTGCCAATAACAACATTTTTGTTAGACTGGTACACTGAAATGCAGAATGGATAGATGAGCAGAGAGGAAAGGGGGAGGGATAGATATGAAGAGACTGACTGAAAATGTATTTGAGAAAAAGAAAGAAAGAGGAGGAATACAACCAAGAAAGAAGTGTAAAGTTGATAATTCAGGAAGGGAGAAAGTAGATGAGGAATGAGAATTATGCACTATGACAAAGATGCCTGAAATAACAGGAAAGGTGTAAGGAAACAACAGAGAAATCAATGTTTAACAGTAAAAAAGCACATTAAAGAGCAAAATGCAGGGAAGCCTGATTGCAGATATCTTAGAACATGGCTAAAGGAGGAACTCTTCATTTAGAGACACACAAAAAACCCAAAACAAAACACAAAGGCAAAGAGAAAGAATGAACTTACTATGTTAACAGAAAAAGGGAAAAAAAAGTTGGATTTTTTTTAATTAGGTGAAGGCCATGGATAATATGCTTATGGGGCGGGGAGAAAAAAATGAAAGAATATATTAAATGTAAATCCATAATATATCAAAAGGATAAATAAGGCAAAGTGAAGGAAGGAAAGAGCAAGAGAGAAAGTGAGAAAAAAGTATAGATTAAGGGATCATGAAGATGAAAAGTATGGGTAACAGTAAAGAGTTGAAAGTAAAGACGAGATAATAAAAGGCAGAGGAGGAGGAAAGAATCTTTCTGGATATCGAATTTAAACTGCAAAATTTTAAAAGATTATTCAACACATTTACATGATGAAACCTCATTGATGGATGGGGCTTTGAGGAACCTGGTCTAAGAGATATCCCTGCCCATGGGAGGGGGCCTGGAATTAGATGTCTTTAAAGGTCCCTTCAAACCCAAACCCTTCTTTGGTTCTGTGATTCTGCTCCTAAGCTCTAAGACACAGCTAACAAACTCAATCTATCAGTAAATGGGTGTGCTGTTGCATAACAACCAAATATTAATTAAATGGAAGGGTAAAGACATAATAGCAGAATATGCATTAAAAAAACAGTAAAAGGAAGTGCTGCAGAGACCCTTCCTCTGCTGCACAAAGGAAAATAATTGAAAACTCCAGTGCAGTACAATAGACACTTGAAAAAAGGGAACTGTACACACTAAGCACAACAGCAGACACCTACCTGTGACCTCTGCTAGACACATTTTAGAATATCTTCAACAGACTTAAGTAAGGGTCTACTGGTTTCTGAATTCTCCTGAATAAATGACTGACTTTAAAGTATCTACACACAACAGATACTTTGAAAGAATGGTAATATTGGAAATATTAATGAACCTTTTAAAGCCTATGGACTCAGTAATTTCAAACACATTCATATGCCAGTTGGATAGGAGTCGTGATGAATCAAAACATGCACTTAGCTCCCTCACTAAGATGAAAATTCTATTATGTTAACACAGTGCTGGAATAAATAAGGCACTTCAACTAATAGGAATGGGCATAAAAACTGTGGTGAAAAATGAAAGGTGTTTGAAGAGCTTGCTTGCATAACAGAAAACAGAGCTCTTCCCACTGTCACAGCAACAACAACGATGTAAAATGCTGCAGTTTTCTATCAAAAGAAAATATTTTAATTAATTACTTTAACTGGTGTAGTCATAGTAAAAGCCATGCTGGAAAAACACTAATAAATCATAACACAATACACAACAACGCGATAAAATAAATCAAACCTTTGGAATTGGCGCACATAGGACAAAAATCACCTGTGTCTATTTAAAATTAATTATGTCAGTTCACAAATGTAGAATTTTGCTCCATAATTGCAGAAAAAAGTAACAAATTTTCAAAAATCAGTGGGGTTTTTTACTTATTCAGGTGGGAATTTCATCAATTTGCAGCATCAAGCAACCTTGGCAAAAATTGCCAAAATATGCTTTTGACCCAGTGCACATAATTCAGTTAATAGTGGCTAAATCTTTTTCATGTGACTCTCTACTCAAAATACTCCATTGTGTACATTGACACTATCTTGTTGGTAAAAAAAAAAAAAAACAAACAAAAATCAAGTGGCTAAATAAGTCCTCCACAACAGCCAAAACAGATTCCTTTATTAGGAAGTGAAATGTAGTGTCCTTTCTTAATTACCACTGACAGTTTAGCAAGAACAAATATAGTATCCAATTTGCTTATGTGTTCATACATCTCTTTAAAATAGTTCTATTCAGTTCCAACAGTAATGTTGGATTTATTTACCATGTAAAATTATTTAGAGCAGTGGAATTCAAGAAGTAGGGCAAAATGGTCTTCATGTTTCCACAAAGCAATTGCAAGACAACTAAAATACATAATGAACTTCTTGTTCCTCTATCATAAAAACATATTCTGAATTGGGCAGTAATCCTCAGTTAAAACTATGACAGCACTTCAAGGTCCATGGGTCTTTATAACTCTTTTAAATACAAGACATGAAACTAATTTCACATGTGTGAATTTCAATATAGTTGCTGCAGTCTTGAAACTAAGCATTCACAAAATGTTACTTGATATGGAGGCAGGATCTTATCAAGGAAGGAAGGAAGGAAGGAGAAAAAAGCACTTGGAATAAAATCTACACAATATTAATTAGATTTAGACCGAGAAAATGTTTTGTCCTTACCACACTTCAGAAGCTTTATGTTTCTCATTAAAATAAATTCCCCCAAACCTTTCTAGAATACAAAAAAGATATCTCTCTAATGGGATGTTGAACAGTTCAGGGCTCTAATGATCTCATGGTTTAACATGGTTTTTTTATTATAAATAAGTAAATAAACGGTGAATGTAAGCTATACTGATGTTTAAACTCTTCATTTCTAATAAATGAAAGTAATGAAACCTTGACAGAGCTCCTGATGTGGTAAAAATTGAAGTCTAGTGTATTAATGTTTTTCTCAATAAATCACTTGAGTTTTATACCACTTGTATCCTTTTAGTATAAATACAGAATCCATCTGTTTGGCTAAGCTTCTAAGGACTAATAAGCCCCACTGCATGTCTCTTGTGTTATTAGTATTTACATGAAATCCAATTTTACTTATTAGAAGTACCCTGTTTCCTGCTTCTAAGGACTTTTGAGATATCAAAACATTCCTCTTTGTGTACAAGAAAACTAGCAGAGGACAGGTGTACATCCCACATCTGTCACACACACCAAAAGGTTTTACAAATTTCATTTTTAATGCTTTTTTTCCTTCTCCTGTATCAGTTATATCTACCTACTCAGTTTGGACTGGGTCTTTCTCTCAGTTCTGAGAGAATACATGCCTATTCCACAGAAAGGATAGACCAGCAGTGTCTTGCACCACAAATCAAGGCAGAATGTGAAGGAAGGAATATATGCTACATGCTGCTCATGCCTTACCAGCCTGTCCATGATGTAAACTTCATGATCATAATCATATAAGGAAAGGAAAAGCATGATCATCTTGAAGACCTCAGGGAAAACATAATGCTAACTTGCAACCTGTTTTCATCAAGAGTAGTCTTACATGCAATTTATAGTACCTCTAAGCAAATAATTAACAAATGCTTTGACCTGAAAAATTTCTTCAAAGACAGCATCCTCAGATAAAATCTGGAACTACTCATGCTAAAAAGTAATTCTGAGGGACGAAGATATCCAAAATCTGAACTACCCTCAGGTTCCTGGGATCCAAGGATTCTTAAAATAAAATAAAATCTTGAAGTTTCATAATTATTATAAACATAAAATTATGTTCCTCACATTGTACTCCTTCTGGCCCTACAAGATTTTGACATACACATATGAACCAACCACTTTTTCAGGCATTTAGCATTTCTGTAAGAAAAAGCCTGGGGGAAAAAAAACAGGTATCTAGTTTTCATTGATTTGCTTTTCTTATTCTGTTTCTTAATCTCTAAATGCTGTGAGTTCCAGCACACACAAATGTGAAAAGCAAGGAAATCACAGGAAAAGCAAGGGCTTTTTCAGGTTGTTTTTTTCTTACTTTAGAAATGCCCGGATGGCCAAGGCAGTTAAGTAGTCAAAGAAACATAGTATTGCGAAAACACAAAGTGTGTTTGTTGCGTTATGAAAGGAAATACAGAAGAGGAAAAAGACATTTAGGAAATGAACATTCATGCAAGCAGTATAAAAAATAAAATTGTATTCAGGGATTAACCCACATCTGCCATCTTGCCTTAACAGAAATACTATTAACAAAACTATTATACAAATACCTTCAATAAATAGGGAGTCCACAAAAGTAAATAATCTGCTGGTGAAATACATTAAAATGTTCTTTCCTTATTTTTAAAGGAAAACCTGTGTTGAGGTGTCACAAACTGTAAAGAGGTACAGCTGATTAAATTTGACTTTTCCCCCAGAAAATTTCTGAGGATAATAACAATTCTTAGTAAACAATTAACTGCAGGTAGTTAAAGATATTAAAAATTTTGCTCTTTAATGTAATTTTAAACTAATATTTATTAAATAGTATACTGCTTTCATGTTTCTGAAACAGCAGTCAGGAAATTGATTTTGTGCATATGCAAGCCTCTCTTATTACCAACTGCATATTTTAGAAATAAGCAAAATAACAGCATTCTTAGAAGTCACCACTGAGAGAAGGTAATGTAAGGTAAGGTAAGGAAAGGAGACTGACTAATTCAGACTTTCTTGACAATATGGAACTCCACATCATAATAAAAACTTTTGGATTTTACAGTAAATCCAAAGTTTTCAGACAAAGCTTTGAATCAAATAACATAAAGATTGCAGAATCAGCCACATACCTATTGGTTGATTTGGTGGCACGTGGACCCAAAAAGGGCCAAACACCTTCCCACCATCACTATTGTATGAAACAAGCAGAAGCATTAAATACTGAAGTTTCATCTATAGAGTTTCTCTACAGGTCTGTTCCCCACTCACAAACTGAGTGAACAGTAGAAAGTGAGATAATGTTGCAAGTATTTACGCAAAATTTGTGAATTCATTAGTGATGGAATACAGTTGTTTTCAAAATCTGAGGGTATAGGTGTTTATGTTTATTTTCTTACAAGACAAAATGACACAGCATACCATACACTCAAAGAATAGCATTTCTTTATGCTAAACACTGTAATACCTATTGTTCTACAGGTGTTCCCTTAAAGCAGAAATACAGAATGAGTTTTAATACAAGTAGTTCCCATGGGAAAATGGCTCAAACCTTTTTGTTGTCTGGATCTATTACTTGAAATATCAATAAAAAGACAAGTGTTGGAAGCTTTCACCAGTTTACCTAACTTCCCCTCCAACAGAAGACAACAGTTGTTCCAGATGTCACATACACTGTCAACAGCCATTCTCAAATAATGCCTTGCAAGTTCCTCTTCTGACTTCATCAGACCTCTTCCCAGGCTTTTGCCTATTCTTTTTTTTTAGAAGATCCTGGCCTTAATTCAGTATTCTGGGGTTTACTCCAAGGACTATCAATTGATCTAAGTAACTTGGCCTCTGACAGGTCTTGCAGTAGGTAACTGCTACTGGTAAATGCATGGAAACAGAGCCTTCAACATGCATAACATTTACTTCTGAACACAGAGCATACAGTCTGTGCTTAGCAAAATGGGTTTCTGTTACAGAGAAAATGAACAAACACACTAATTGATGCACTGATGATCCCCTACTGTCACCCAGAAAGGAACTGCTGCACAGAGAACTTACAGCCTTGTTGGTTGTTGCAGGAAATGTACAGAAAGGTTCCTCTACTGTCTGGGGACTTTTTTCCCCCATTTTGCCAGTAATCTTTTTCCCATGCTCTGAACATCCCAAGCTCCAGCCACTGAAAGTTCCAGCAAACAAAACCTTCCAGTTCCAATAGTTTTTAGGCATAAAATCTTCTAATAATGGTCTATTTTCTAATGTTACTTTGAAAAGAAAAACTTAATGTTTTCTTAAATCTGAGACTTCTTTCGGCTAAACAGTAAAACTGAGTGATATCTAACACATAATCCGAGTAAGAAATAACACATACACTTTCCCTACTTGTAAGGAATATCATACAGATCATTTAGCACTTTTGAACCCTACAATTCCTAGGTATTAACAGCATGTGGGATAGGAGAGAGGCAAGTGAATTATTTGACTAGCAAGCTGTTATGTGTTAACCCTGGAAAGCAGCTAAACAACCACACAGACTTGCTCACTTCCACCCACAGTGGGATGAAAGAAGAGGAAAGGAAGAGTGAAAGCAAGAAAACTTGGAGATCAAGATAAAAACTCTTTAATAAGTGAAACAGGATTTTAAGAAGAGAGAAACAAAACAAAACAAGTGATGGCAGAGCAGATTATTCACCACTTCTCATGGGCAGACTGATGGCCTGTCCTAAGATGGATTAAATCCCTTTTTTTCCCTTCTCTTGCTGAGCATGACACTGTGACTTGAAATATCTCACTGGTTAGTTTGGGTCATCTGACCAGTGGTGTGCCCTCCCAGTTCTTGCCCATCCCCAGTCTATTCACCATACAGACAGAGTGAGAGAGAAGGCCTTGATACTGCTCAGCAACAGCCAAAATATCAGTGTCCTGTCAGTACCATTTTGGTCACAAATCTAAAACACACCACCATACCAACTGCTGTGAAGACAATTAACTCTATCCCAGCCAGGCTTGGTCCACAAGAGATTTCTGAGGAAACATAGCCAGAGGTAGATGGAGAAAACAATCTCTTGTATCTTTGCAATCATTCCACTGCATTCTACTTCACAACAGAAGAAGTTTATGATACATGGACATTTTGCTAACAAGTACCATTTTGTATCTGTCAGTTTGATTCTGATATTCTGTTATAAATTATATTGGTTTCATAATTCAGACTTTACTTTTCTTAATATTTTCATTACTCTTTCAATGCTAGGTCTGAAATCTAGTTTGATTTCACACAAATACTTTTATCTAAATATTCTAGGACAAAAGATCTTCGTGCACACCCACTCAAACACTCCTCATACTATGAATGAAGTCTTCCTCACAGTGAAGATACTCCACCTGAAAAATTTTCCTTTTGTTTCTTAACTTTCAAGAACAATATTTAAGCATGCATTTTGGTCAGTGACCTCAAAAGAGTTTCCTACCATCCCATACCTAGGGCCATGTGAACACATGGCAACTCTGCCTACATGTGTCCACTCAATTTTCTAGCACTCTGCTACCAGCTCAAGAGAAACGAGATTTTGCCTTTGACATTTCAGAAGAGGTTGCTATATAATTGTCACAAAATTTTAAACTTTTAGTAATTTAAATCTATTTTAAACAAAAATTAACAGGTAGGCAGCTACAGAATTTGTGAGATATCAGAGAAATACCTAGGGAACAGATGTACAAATAAAGGCGTACAGTGTACAAGGGGCATCACTTTTCAGAGTTAAGCAGAAAATGGAGCATGCACTGACCCTGCACTTGGATCTGCATGGACATCTAAATGAATTTAAAGTAGATACACGATCTGTACAGTCCAATTTGATTTTATGAAACAATTTTTTAAACAACTATATGCCAGTTACAATATACAAGAGGGAAATTGGGTGCTGAATCCTTCATTGTAGCAACTACATACTAATTTGTCTGTCAACTCTGTTGCTAGTTGAAGTGTGTCTATTAATCTATTTCTGTTTGGACCAATGCCATTTTCCTAATTTTCTGGGCAGCTTTCACAGAGACTCCATATTTCATAAAAAGAACCTCCCACAGCACACACTTTCTTCTGTCTTCCCATATGTTGCATTTTCCTTCAAGATAGCTCTGGTCTAGTGCCCAAGGTTAACATACTTCTGTCACAGACTAGTTGCACAACTAATGAATTCTTCTGGATCTACAAAGACAGAAAGCACCTGATCTACTCTTGTGAGCAGGAATTCCCTCATTCAGTAAAGTGCTTGCTAAGAGAAAGAGAAAGTAAATTTTTATTTTAAAGATTTATTTTACCCTATTTCTAAATGATTTTACATCAATGCCTTTGAAGTAGTTAAAGCCAGCAGTAAAATCAGATTAATACACATCTATAGTAAGGATAGGGTACAGATATGTTAACAAGGATAAGACCTGTGTGCATGACCAACCAGTTGAGTGCAGATCACTGTTTTCTGCGGTATTTCAGATTTTGTTACTAAAATGGGATGACCACAACTGACTCGTTATGCTAAGCATATGGATGTTCAAGCAGGTTATTCAAGCTGTCACTGTTTTTCCTTTGGGTCTTTTGAATGGAATAATGGATTTTAAAGAATACTTTGTTGTTAGGAACACAGACTATTCCAGTAGACTATTGATCCTCAGGAGCACAGTGCTGCTCATCTTCATAATTATTTTGGCTTCCTTAAGACAGATTAGTATCACATTGTCTCTTTCACCACTGAGAAACAGCGCTAATACCTCTTATGATAAAGCAACTGATGATTAATGCTATCTTGACTTAGGAGCCCCAGGCCACAGATGTATCAGGTATGGAAAAGGAATAGCAGGTATGTTTTGGAAACAGACTGGATTGAAGGCTACTGAAATTATGTTTTGCTGTGAATTCTGATTGCAAGGGTTATACACAAAAAACCTACTGGGATCACAGCCATACAGGATAACTAGAATGCTGCCTTCTGCTCCCTTTAGAAGTGGTGGAGAGATAGGAACTTCTGCAGCACAGTCAAGCCCATCCAAATCTTGAGTCCCCGGTAGGATGCTCTCTCTCCTTCTGTTGCAGGGAAGCCCAGAGTAGCTGGCAGACACACTGCCCTCAAACTTTTAGCATTAGAGAGAACTAATCCAGGCCTCAGTGTTTTGCTATCCTCTTTCATTCTCTCTGGATTAGAATTCTTGTTCTATTGTATCACAGTTAATGGGTTTACCACAATTGATGGATCTGCCCGAGAAATGGTTCTGTGATTTTCTACACAGTGCTTAAAGGTGAAAGAAAATGAACGCTGAATTGTTTCTTCTCTGAATGGGTATATCAGTAAGAAAGATGTGGAGGAAACCTTTCCTTATAACAGTGATACACTGAAACACTGTTAAACATCACACTGTCAGCAAATAAATCAGAAAAGCCCAGGCTCTCCCTTTATACATGAGCACAAGCATGGCCACCTCAGTGCACTGGGTTTTTTCTCTTTGTGGCAGGGACTCAAAGTAATTATCTTGACCATGGCTGTAAAGCATAGATAACTAGCCCATTAAAGCTGAAAGGAAAAACAAGTTGTTTGGAATGAATTATTAATTCAGATGAAAATACAACCATATGCATTACTTCATAGGTACTACAGTATGTGTGGCTCCCAGAAGAAATAAATACAAACATGATATAATCAACTGTATTTACAGCAAGGAGGGTAGATTTTCATCATAATCTACATCAGTCAGAAGAAAACTTGATCTACGGCAGATTAAAAAGCCTACTGCCACATAAATAAAGTACACTAAGTATTTTCAGATTTTTAGAATAAATTCAATAAATGGAAATGTTAAAAGACATGCTCAGATAAAACTTAATGAAAGTGGTTAAACAAGTTAAGCAAACTCTGCTGAATTATGAAACTTTGAGATTCTTTTCATGGAACAACTGCTATCTACATCACTGAATGATTCTCTTATATTAAACACAACTTTTAATCACATCAAGTAAGGAAAATAACTAGCAAATAATTTCTAAAAAAAACTAATATATTTACTCATCCAAAAATATTTTACAATATTGAAGATTGTATCAAATTCTCCCCATCACTTGTAGCTGCAGGGAAAGGTTCTCGATTGACAGTTTGAAGGAGAAAAATGATCCTTTTCTACTACAAAATCTCTCTACCACAGAATATTGTCTTTGACCAAAACACTAACAGAGAAATGTTCAAAATTTTAAACATTTTCTTTGATGACATGTTCTTTCTAGTCAAGGAAATCATGACAAGTGAGTTAGAAAATGTCTCTTCTTCTCTTTCAGAGCAATTCACTACTGACAGTGGTCTGTCATTCCCATGAGCTTCCACTCTTCTCTTTCAGTCAGACAAACAAAAGACCCAACTGCCATCTCAGCTGTTTTACTCCTCACCAGCAGGTTCCCTTCTGAAGATTTCAGTCATTTCTGTGACACTGCTGTCTCTCCCACTTAACAAACAAGTCACACTTCCTCCTTGGAAGATGGAGTGATATTTTTATACTACAGTGATCAAAACAGACAAATGTACAATCAGTTTTTAATCAGAAGATAGTCAGCAGAATGATGGCAAGGCAACTGAAGCAGGGCTTTTATGGTGGAATTTACCATGCAGGATTCAACACCTATCAGGTAAACATCTAGCCTTAGCTTCCCTTTCAGACAAAGCTCCCCTAGCTCAGAGAACAGCATCAGCATCTCCAAGACTGATTCCTTCACCTAGCTTAGAAACGTCCTATAGGAGGAACTGAATCCTCTTTGACAACATCTTCTGTGTATGACTGTAATGCCACTTAAGATGCACTAGAAAGTGTTCACCATTGTACAGCATGCAACTGAATTAACCACAAAATATTCACATACAAATGAGTGTTAATTACCAAGCGGCTGTACAGCAATTGTTCTGTGTGTGGTGCATGTTTATATAGATAGATCTGTATATGCAGCTGTTCATATGTATTCTGAATATTTATATAGGAAAGATTTGCATAAGTGAAATATATTTGAAGCAGGACAGAAATCAACCTTATTTTTTTGGTTTGTCTTGTGGCCTATTATTATATTAATTAGTAAAGTATTCTGGAAAAAGATACTAACCTTAACGTAATGGCATAATTTAGTCATGGCAGTTATTCCTCATAACCCTTAAGTACTTGAAGATCCTGCTTTTCTAGGGTTTTTGTTTTGGTTTTATTTTGCAAGTTTTTTTATTTGTTTTAGGTTTTTGGTTGGTTTTGTTTTTTTTTTCTTTCCTTTTCTATTATTTTATGAAAGTAGAGTCCTGGAAGTGTTTGAATAAAATTTCGGAAATATTTTGTATTCAGCAGGGGAAGTTAAAACATGACATCTCCTACCTTGACAACCTAAATTTCGCCTTTATCATTTTCAAGTGATCCCAAGAATCTCAGAAAGCTGTTATGTTCAGTACCCTGATGAAAGTCAGACTTTCTATCTGATCTACATAGCCACAAGTAAGGGGCCACAAGTTATTTAACACAACTTCATCTGCCACATGTATATTCAAGCCACTGGGAGAAACTGTTGCCATGACATGATCCTAAAGAGACAAAAAAGATTAAGGTACTGAAATAGAGTGAAAGAAGAAAAGACTGGAGACAGAAGTTGAGAATTATTTCTGGCTGCATATAACCTGTAGAGCTGGTGAACAACCTGGGACCTATCAGAAATATGAGAACATGTGGCTCTTCTCTGTTCAGTTCTTAATAAGCAAATAAATAACAATATAATTTCATGCTTTCCAATAATTCAAGACAAATGTTCAGAGTATTCATTTCTTTCCAGTTTGTTTACTATATCCCATGCTGTTTGCTTTGCAGACAAGAATGGAAAGCAAACACAGAACAAAAAGAATAAAGTATCAAGGCAAATGAGGACACCATACAAAGAAGCAATGCAAAATCAAATTAAAAATATGAAACAATAACATATTGCAAAAAGAAGCATTTGGGGAACACTTCTGCACAGAATTAGAGTATAATTTAGGTTCTCTCAACATCTCAGTAACAATGTGAGGGTTTTTTAAAAAAGTAATTAAGATGAGTTTTAATAATGTCTACCACATTTTACTGTGCACTGAACTAGGCAGAAATTTATGCCATTTCTGAAATTTTACAGCATTATCCCACAATTTGAGTTTGGATTCATCAAACACAAAAATATTTTCCAGATTATTAAACTAATGTACTTTAAAATGGTGTCGAGGTTCTAACTCCATTTCTCAATTTTTAACTGTATTTAAAAAAACAGAGATGCAACTAAAATCCATCATCTAAATTATGACAGCATCTAAGATATAACATGAAATTTTAAAACCTACCAAAAGGTGATTCATACCACAAAAGATTCATACCGCCATAAAGTTCTAAACATACAGATGTGATATGAAAAAGTACACAAAAGAAGAAAAAAAAAGTTTAGTACTGTAGAAGAGCTTTCAGTTGCACAGACTGATTAAACATTTGTTCACGTTGCTTTCTCTTATTTATTTATTTTGGGTTTGAATTATACACATTATTTTCACCTCCATCTGTCACAAAGCAACATTTGTTCCAGTTTTAATTTGTATCATTCTCTGTTTCCTTCACATCATTAGCATTTCTTTTTCCATTAAGTATGAGTACTCTCTTAAAAGACCAGTATTGCCAGTATGGATTTTGAATTTGACACATCTTACAGGACATAGTGCTTCACGTTCTCATTATAACTAACGCCCATGAACATTGTAAAGGAGAAAATTATTTCATATAAAACCTTAGGGTTCATATTGTTATAAATTTGCAAGGACAGGAAGGAAGAAAACACACCAACAAATATCCCTGGTGAAAGGAATATGGTTAATTGGGGCAGGAAACAAAGGGACATGAGTCAAAGAAACAAAACATACCTGTTGGAGGTACTTGTAGACACACATATGCCATACAAGTAAGTCAGAAATTAAAACATGACTGACAACCCTTGTACTCCACGTGATGCAAAGCAAACACTATCCAATTCAGGGGTTTATCTACATTTATTTAATTCTAACTCTAAAATGAAATTCTGAACTCTTGCTTGATTAATTTAAGCGATGCCGTTGAATTCTATAGATCCAGAAAAATTTCTGGATATAGCTCAGGTACTCTCATCAACTTCATTGTTAAACCTGACAACATTTAAGTGATAAAACTGTCTTAACTTAATCAAGTAATCAGAATCAATCTTATAATTACTTGAAGTATTTATCTTACAAATTTCTACAAGTAGCATAGTCAAGATCACACAGATGCTGGTATTCAGAAAAAAAGGTGGTTCTTTGTATTTCCACAATCAGAAATTTCATTTCACATGTAATAAAAACTATGGAGTCTTAAAATTCTTTGAACTTAAGAAGTTCAGTCTTTTCTGTAGTATTTGACAAGCAGCCTGCAAATTTTTGATATCACTGATCATTCTCATCATCTAGATTGGAAATATATGATTTTCCTTAAGTTCTAAATCTTAGGCTCAAAATTCCTACCCGATGCCATTTCATTGTAAAACTAGGATTAAATTTGAAATTATCACAGCCATTAAACAGCCACTTTACAAGGAGTTCAACATTCCCAGCTTCCATACTGTAGACAATGATGACAGGGTTTTTTCCCTTCTGAAAGACACAGGACCTCAAGTCAAATGAATCTCAAACTGAGATTAAGATCAGCCAATATGACACATGTATTTTTACTCAACTTCAAAAATGCAGCTGTCCACTACAAATTGTAAAATCAAGAGACAACTCTCCAGCAAATGAATTAGACTTACACTTCCTAAGTTGTCCAGAGGGATTACAATTCTGGAACAGCAGAAAGCTTAGCAGAAGAAACTCTGACTGCACTACAAACAGCGAGCTGCACACACTGATTCTGAAGACAGCTGATGAGTTACCAAGAAGAGCATGGTCAAGTACATGGTGGAAGTACTTGTGCTGAAGCCACAGTACCTCCCACAATCCCAAGCAGAGCATAAAGCTGATAGGATTTAAACATGGGAATCAGCATGCTGGAATCCAAATGCTCTGTTTTACATGGAAGTAAGATAAACCACATATTCTCACTTGCAAAAGCTGGGCAGGCACCACGAGAAGACAATAAACAGCAACTGCAAGATGAAAACACCAGGAGATTCTGGGCCCACTTCTGAATCAGAACATTGTACACAATTTGTGACTTGTGCTTCATTTCCTGAAGGATTTCTGATGACCTTTTAGAATCCATAAGGGCACCTCTAGCCCAGGACTTCAACTTTCAAGTAATTCCCTTCCTACATGAAAAATCAGCAGTCATAAACCTCATTCTCCCCAATTTTCTCTGATCTACAGAAATACAATGTTAATGATTCATTTAGATCTTTATATTGTGTCTTTTATCATAGTAACCAAAACCTAATTCTGGGCTTTGTAAACTAAGATTTTGCTCCGATAAATAAATTTTTTAAATCCACAAGAACTTGATGGACCCGTGCCACTGCACTGAACAACTAAGCTCCACTTGTCCATAAACAACAGCTGTGTAGTTTAGACCAGACATTAGTTGTATTGACTGAAATGTTTCTTCTACTTCTCTAAGTTTCTCAACAGCAGGAAAATTATATCTAGATTCTAATTCATCTGGTTTTAAAAAATAATGCTGCTTCCTTTCATTGTGACAATTTCAAAGCTGGCATGGGTGATCATTTGGATTTCTAACTCTTCCCTACACTAATGTTCTACCTAAAACTTCATCTGCTTATTAACAGTGTCACTCATAGAGCAAGACTCTTTTCCACCTGCTGAGGAAAGTCACACAGCACCCAGCAGCAAGCAGAACTGATACAAGAAATGTGATAGTAAGATTCCACAACACAAGCAAGTTTTAATTCCATTAATTCCTTTTGTGCCCCGAGTTATCATTTGTGATTCTCATGGCAAATGCAAACCAGACTTTTATAAATGGCAAAAAAAAGGCCAAACCATTTATTTGATCTTGATTTATGGTACCACATTATTTTGCTTACAAAATTTCAGTATAATCAGGAAACTCTCAGAAAATAGCACCGATTGCTCAAGCTTTATGCAGTGAAACACACATGTGAAGCTATTTATATAATTCCAATCTAATAGCAAGTGTATCTTATTTATTAATTCTTTAAGATTATCAGAGTCTGTTTTCCTCTTCCACTGTTTTCATGCTTGGCTTTAGGAACATTTTAGTTTCCCAAAGCTCAACCAAATTACTCAAATGCTGAATATCAAGTGCACATGTTTGTGAGATGAGTGTTTTAGCCTTGTCTTTTCACACACCATGCAATGCATGGCATATGATGAAACATTCTAATATTGGTGAAGCCCTGAAGCAGTGGGCCTTTGCATCTCAATCTTCATTCTGTGAATTGTTCAGCAGGGAATTCTTTTAAAGTGTTTCTGCTGTGGTAGGAAATGCCTTCAGTGGTTAAATTCTTTATTTACTATCTCAGACCCTGAGACTTCTACTGTGTACAAGGTGCTAAACATGTTAAAATTCTGGCAGCACAAGAGAAAGACATTTAAGTTATACACTTTCAGAGGTATGAATACAGTTAAAAATGCTTAGACATCTAAATCAATCATAGCAAATAAAGCTAAAAAATAGTGTTTCCTTTCTTTACAATGCTGGTTTATTTCTTTATTCTTGTATTTCTTATTACTAAAAGATTATTTTTAAGGCAGCTTAAAGTTAAGAAGTTGAGGAAAAAACCTAAGTTGCTCCTCTCCTCTGCTAAAAAATTTTGAAGCACCTTTTTTTTTTATCCCCAAATGAAATTGGATAGAATTCAGATCTAGCATATCTAAAGATAAAAAAGTTGAAACGTTTCTTCATAATATCTCCACTCACATCTATGCATTGGTTTGTGCTTGGTTTGTGCTTGGTTTGTGTGAACAGAGAAGGACAAACAAAAAAGATTTTCCAATGTATGGAGAGGAAGAAAAGGAAAAGCATAACTTTCAAGATTTTTATTGTAGCTTCTTTCTCTGACTTCTAGCATATGTTATTATGATTTTTTTTAATCTATGAGGCCTCATAAACAGAATATAAGTACTTTTGCTGTGTATACCTTAGTGTCAATTTACAGACAACAATTATATTTTCTAGATCTTGACATTCAAGCTTCCCATCTTTACACAAACATTATTTTCCAATTTTTATTAAAGATACTTTTTTTTTTTGATTGAGTTAAAAGGAGTTCATAGATGTGAGACAATTAAAGCAGTTCATGGATGGCTTCCAAACATTTCACTACAAAAAATTCTGCTAGTAATTGTTCCAAAAAATTTTTTTCCCTTCTTTTTGGCACTCTGTAACAGAATAGAGCTGAATTCGTAAATGATTAACTTACTCCCCTTCACAAGAAATCATTAATTCACTAAACAACTTTAATTACTATTTGGAGCTTACATTCAATCCAATTCAGCACAAACAAATATTTAGCAGTTCAAGATGTTCTTTATTTTAAGCACCTCTGTCTCTACACTTAAGCAGCTAGTTTGTGATAAATATAGACTATTGAATCAGGCTTTTGAGGGTGAGGGAAGGGAGAGAACAACCCAAAAAAACCCAAAACAAACCCCTTTTCTTCTTAAAAATTATTTACTGAGTGGATTCAATGCGTGAAATCAAGTTAAATCCTGTATTTTTTGCAAGAATATAAATGTATTAAACAAAACTAATTTCAGAAGTCAGGAGTTTTCTGTTGGTGTAGCTGAGATAACTATTTTCTAGGACCACTGGATGAGGAATGCGGGGGAACGCTCACAAACCCACTTAGACCCTGACAGATGAGACCATGCAAAAAACACAAACCTGAGCTCCCTCTGCTCTTCAAGACATCTCTCATACTCACTGGAAATCTCTCCTAGCACAGGCTCAGGTGAGAACGTTACGAAGAAGACAAAATCTCATGGTTCTTAAGATGAGAGTAGCTCATCTCTCTGCTTAGCTGATGTTGTTAGCTATCCTATGTATAAGGTCAGCGGGAATTTTGTCACTGGGTTAAATCCTAGCTCCACTGAATCCTACTCTGTGAATTGAGAACTGTAATTGATGATGGTTTTACCTCTGCAATCTTGCCAGGGAACAGCAAGAGGTGCAAAAATAATACTGGTTTGTTTTGGTTTGTTTTTTTTTTTAATTTATATTCACAGGGTTTATATGTTCCTCTTGCAATTTTACTGCTTATTTTTAATATTAGTTTATTCCGGAAGAATTAATGGAATTATGAAATGTCAACAGTTTCCAACTCTCACTTCCCTGAAGACCTTGTTGAAAAAATTATTAAAAGTCTCAGAGCTTAGGTAATATTCCTTTATTGAAACAATCTACTGTGATTTGAAAGACATTTTAGTCAGTCAAATATTATGGAGTAGAAAAATCTAACCAATGGTCCAAATCCAAACCTAGCATGAAAAGAGACAGCCTGGCCAAGATACATCAAATGTGAGGAAGTCTCCAGTGTCCTTTTTTTTAAAGCTTCACCTCAAATAACACTTTTTGTATTAATGATAAGGATGAGAAACAACACCTAATTTATAATGATTAAAACTTTTCTGGGCACAGAAAAAGAAAAACAAAAAAGCACAGTCCTCAGGCAATCCCGTTTCAATTAATCTTTTTTTTTCTCCCTTCCATGACTTTAATGTACTATTCCTTATTCTTTCTTTCCAACAACTTTTAGATTCATTTGTTGTGGAATAAACCATTCTCTATAAATGAGAGCAATCTTTACACTGTTCTGATTTATAAAACAATGACGGTTCTTAAAAATAGAAAATAAACCCCCATAATGGCTTACCTGCTGCAGAATACCACAAATTAAACTTAGGTTTATGAAACCAGGTGAAGTTCTTTGAAATGCTCTGTTTTATGATAATGACAGAAGAAAGAAATAATCGAAGTAATTGTAATTTCAATTTTCCTTTAATATAATATGGGATTCATTGCAATTTTCAGCCTCATCTAAATCACTCACATGATTTTGGAAACATTTCAGTTGAGGACTCTGCAGGTACATGAACTCTAGTAAATTAAATGTGCCAAGTCTGTTCTGTGCCACTCAGAGCAAGTGCTTTGGCATGCATGCAAAAACCCCTTCTATTTCAGAACAGAGAAGCCTTATCTATGCTAGTTATCAGAAATTGCCAGTGACCTATGTTAGGTCCTAAGTTGTCTCTAAATACTGTTTGAGAAAGTGTTAATTGCATAAGCCAAAGCATCTTAGGAAATATGCCAACGACTAAACTCTAGCCCTGTTTGCTACTATACATAGCTTGTAAGTCCAGCATCTTCTAAAGTACAAATAGCCCCTAAAACAATCTTGGATGTACTACATTGATCTCATCATAAAAATCATTTGTTAAAAAAATCTAAAATACAAGCTGGAAATTTAACTCTTCTGCACTTTGGAACTGCAAGTACTGCAATCACCTTTTGGTAATGACATGCTTGCATTTAAAGATGTTGTCATTATTTGATTTTAAGGTAATTTCTGTATGGCAATATATAGCAATTAATATAAATATTTTGATATTGAAATAGTTCAGCCAACATAAAACATTTAAAAACCTGAAAGCTGCATTTTATACCAGTACTTCTGTGAACTTAATTTCAACCTGGATTGAGTTATTTTCTAACTTTTGCTCACACCTGTTTTACACTCAATGTTATTTACTGAAATCAAAGGACCACAACGATTTTGATATGCTATTAATAAAGCAAAAAGCATCATTTGGAAAACAAACAGTATCCTACAGAAAGTGATGACATCCTGAAGGCATATGTTGTTTGTATTTGACATTGCTTTCTATTGTAGCAAGAGATGAACATACTAGCAGTTTGCTAAGGATCTATCTTTTTAACAGACACAGGAGAACAGTAATTCTGGCACCATAAACTCTAATATAATAGATGATCAAATAATTTCTAGCTGCTACTAAATTCTGCAAGAATACTGGGAAATTGGATTGCTCTCTAGATACTTTATTAAGCAATTCATGTACCATCTATTCCAGAAGTATATGCATGTGATATAATACAAAGAAGAGTGAATGGAGATAGGGAAGGATTCTTTATGCCTACATGCAGATTCATCATCAGTCAGTTTAGTAATCTGTATTAATCTACATCCTCTGAATGTTTGATACAGTTTTCCACAGAGCAAGTTGCATGGCAGATAAACAAAACAGCTTTCAAAAATAATTCACAACTAGTAAGTCCCCTTCTGTAAAGGAAAATATTCAACACAGTAAATTTATATGAAATACAAAGTAAATGGAACTAGGAGATTTTATTTGACGGTATTCTTATCTTTCCTAGAAAATGTAACAGTTTAACGAATTTCCTACCCATATTCTACCATAGGATGGAAGGCTATGGTGGCATTGTTTTGGTTTTTGCTAGGGTTTTAAGGGTGCTATTTTTGCTATTGACAAAGTCTTCACAGTGATTCTACAGAAAAATGGACTTCCATGTCATATCTCCCTGCTGACCCCACTGAGTACTATTTCTATTTTTGTCCCAGTGAGTCAAAGGCAGTTACCTCCATCTCCAGCTAACAGAAGCCATTTCCCCTAAGCTATCCAACTACTAACACAGTTAGACTTAAAATAACAACCATTGCTTTTAACATGTTTTGGGTAGAAATTTGCTGTATTTAAAGAGAAAGACCATGCATCTCAAAGCATGCTATTTCTTGCAACAGTACTTCCTAGTCTAACAAAAATACTCATTTCCATGAATACATGAAATAAACTGAACTCTTCAGGCTACTTAAATGTGAAATAGACAATATTTCACAGAACATGTAGCTCACAAATTTTCACCTCATTTATGAGCTCAGTCATGCTAAATCACTCCTGAATTTCTGTGTGTTGTACTCAGCATGTGTAACCTCTCCACCAATGCTTTGTTTCAGCTTCCTATCACAAGCTCATTCCAGGATTGTGACTCACCTTTGTATGACAACTGGATTCTCAGTGACAATGTCTTTCCAGCAGTAAGTAAACATGCTTAAAGTAAATTTGAAAATCTGGGAAAGGAGATATTGCCTGAAGTGACACAAAATGCATAGCAATTTGGGAAAATAACACGTAATTTTTTCAAATAAGAGCAGTTCAGTATAAATGTTCTAGGAGATTGCAACCATATTGCTTTCTAAGATCCATTCTTGAAACATAGGTTTAACTTAACCTTTTCATTTAGATATATGACAAAATTTCAGCAACAAGTCTTATTTGCAGCAGGTAAAAAAGTCACATTACATACAGAATTTAAAAGTCTGTCCCTTTATGATACTCCGTTTTTCTAACTTAGCAGACATTTTAATGCAAGAAAATTCTAGATTAAAGCTTAACACACAGGTTCACCTGTCCATTGTCTATTCTTCCATCACAATAAAATGCTTTTAAAACACAGCTCAGCTAGATTCCACAGTCATGAGTCATGTTAAAATATAGGATAAAGAAAAGGAGAGTCTGCCCCAAAGCCTATGTGTGAAGGAGCAAGAATTTTCTATTTAGAAAAAACAAGATGTCTGAGAAGAGAGGTGGAGGCAAACCTTGACAGCAGGACAACAGCTGATGGATCCCAAGGATCCAGCACTGCAGAGCTCTGTTGTGCATGTCTGTGACCTCTGGCACTGCCAGCAGCCCCACAGCAAGGAGCTACCTGGTGCCTCAGCTGGGGGACCAAAGCACACAGTGCAGCCTGTTACAGGAAGGAAAACTCGAGACCAAAGACAAGCAGCTGGGAAATATGTGGTAGACTTCACAACCTAGAGGCTGGCAGTGAAGAATGCAAGCTGTTAGACTATTTCCTCTTCACTTGTTGCTATCCTACCTCTAAAAGCAGCCCACAGTCTTTTAAAAAGAGGGTAAGATGCTTGCATTTGACGTAACAGTAATGGTAATGTACAACATACACAAAAAAAGAAGTTTTAAATACTTAAACTTCTTTGGTTAGCATTACAACTAAGATTTCTTCACATAGGATTGTTTAATTTGGATGTAAACATGTACATTACAGTTGCACTTCTTTTTCTTTTGTTTTTTTTTTTAACTGGAAATCAAGTTCAAGCTTTTACATACTCAAATGTGGTGGGTAACAATAAAGTACAAAGAATAAAGAGTTCCTTTTCCTATCAGCTACCAGAATACACCTCTACAGACAAGCAAGGAATAGATGAATGCAGAGTTTTTCAAGTCTTGGTCTCATGTTAGGAAAACCCTTTTCCTTTGATTGAAACAACAAGTGAAATACAGCACTTGAAATTTATCTGGTAGGTACTTGAATCCAAGATTAGGGAGGTCCNTGTTCAGAAATTGTGAATTAAAACCAGTCTTACAACACTTTTGTGCATCTAATTTTATATCTTAAAACTCTAAGCATCTGATGAAGTCTAATGGATAGTATTTTTTCCTCCCTTCCAAAAACAATAGTTTCAAGCAGCAGAAGTTTTTCTTTACTTAAAACAGTACCTTATAAAACAGGGACAACCTTAAATTAAACTCTTCTTAAAGTTTCCATGTGTAGGAATATGATGTATTCAAAATCACTTGTATCCAGTACCCAGAAATATAAGAAACTTTTTGAGTCATGTTCCTAATTTCTTATTTAAGTGACAACACTGCAAAATGTAGGCTGGTTAAAACAGTTCCTGAGGGCAATATATTGAAAATAACATCCTGTTCCATATGGACAACTAGACATCCTACCCTACCCAAGCTGAAGTTTTTCAAATCTTAAATTTAGGAACAGAAGATTGACACTGGAAGTCTTGATCATGTAACTCAAGCATCTCTCAGTCTCAATCAACTTTAGAAAATCTGTTTGGTCCAAGAGGGATATATGACTTATATATGATTTATATGTGATTTATATATGATTTATATCCTCACATAACACATGACACACAGTATTCTTCCAAACCCCACAGTCCACTATGACTCAAAGTCCCTGGGATTTGAGGATTTTTTTCAGAAATCAGGGATTTTGTTTGGGATTTTTCTTGTTTTGTTGAGTTTTGGTTTTTGGTTTTTTAAACGGGATTCACGACAGCAGACAATGGCACAAACAATAGAGGAAATGAAAATAAAATTACAACAATGGCTAACCATGGAATTTAGGGGAGGGACTCTTCTGAACCACAGAATGGCACTTAGCAATGAGAGAGGTAAAAAAGCCAGGTACTTGACAAAGCCTATCACTGCTAAAATTTTACTGTAGCCTACTACAGACTTTACCTGTTCAGGAAGGATTAAAAAAAAGGAAAAGAATCATTGTCCCAAACCAATGTTATTATTCATCACATAAATGAGCACTCTGGCTTTCAAGCAGTGTCGTGTCCAGGAGCACTGGCCAGACCAGATTATAGGACATAGGCTGAGAGATCTCACTTCAACTACCAAGTATAAATTCCAGCAGCTGCAAGGAGCCTCAGCACATAATCTTCTTTGTAAATGTATCAAGCTTCATTGTATGAGTAATCAAACTCTTTGTCTTCTTTGTTCCTATTGCCATGATTTTTCTGAAACATCACAATCTGCAATTTGCAAAAACAATGAGAAGACACGGTGACAATGGCAAGAAATTAATTCATATCATGACTTTCTCTAATNCTGGAAATCAAGTTCAAGCTTTTACATACTCAAATGTGGTGGGTAACAATAAAGTACAAAGAATAAAGAGTTCCTTTTCCTATCAGCTACCAGAATACACCTCTACAGACAAGCAAGGAATAGATGAATGCAGAGTTTTTCAAGTCTTGGTCTCATGTTAGGAAAACCCTTTTCCTTTGATTGAAACAACAAGTGAAATACAGCACTTGAAATTTATCTGGTAGGTACTTGAATCCAAGATTAGGGAGGTCCTATCAGGTCACTGAAAGCAAAGCAAGCTGAGATTGCATAGGAATGTAAAAAATATAAAAAATGTAAATCCGAAAACCGTCAAAATCCTGAGTGTTAGCTGGGGATTTTTTTCATAGTTCTTTTACAAAATGCAGTAATTTTAATATGTTTTTAATGATTTGTATATGTTGAGAACCTACTTTCACATGTGAGTTTACTACTGTTGAAAGGAATGGAGGGCAAAATTTGATTTTTTCAGATACCTGATGTAGTGATAGAATGATTAGAAAGAATATAAATCTTCAGGTACTATTATTATTATTATTATTATTTATTATTGTTGTTACTACTACTACTACTATTATTATNACAACTAGACATCCTACCCTACCCAAGCTGAAGTTTTTCAAATCTTAAATTTAGGAACAGAAGATTGACACTGGAAGTCTTGATCATGTAACTCAAGCATCTCTCAGTCTCAATCAACTTTAGAAAATCTGTTTGGTCCAAGAGGGATATATGACTTATATATGATTTATATGTGATTTATATATGATTTATATCCTCACATAACACATGACACACAGTATTCTTCCAAACCCCACAGTCCACTATGACTCAAAGTCCCTGGGATTTGAGGATTTTTTTCAGAAATCAGGGATTTTGTTTGGGATTTTTCTTGTTTTGTTGAGTTTTGGTTTTTGGTTTTTTAAACGGGATTCACGACAGCAGACAATGGCACAAACAATAGAGGAAATGAAAATAAAATTACAACAATGGCTAACCATGGAATTTAGGGGAGGGACTCTTCTGAACCACAGAATGGCACTTAGCAATGAGAGAGGTAAAAAAGCCAGGTACTTGACAAAGCCTATCACTGCTAAAATTTTACTGTAGCCTACTACAGACTTTACCTGTTCAGGAAGGATTAAAAAAAAGGAAAAGAATCATTGTCCCAAACCAATGTTATTATTCATCACATAAATGAGCACTCTGGCTTTCAAGCAGTGTCGTGTCCAGGAGCACTGGCCAGACCAGATTATAGGACATAGGCTGAGAGATCTCACTTCAACTACCAAGTATAAATTCCAGCAGCTGCAAGGAGCCTCAGCACATAATCTTCTTTGTAAATGTATCAAGCTTCATTGTATGAGTAATCAAACTCTTTGTCTTCTTTGTTCCTATTGCCATGATTTTTCTGAAACATCACAATCTGCAATTTGCAAAAACAATGAGAAGACACGGTGACAATGGCAAGAAATTAATTCATATCATGACTTTCTCTAATATTAAAATGCATGGAAAATAATCTATGAAAAAAATAAATGAGTCATGAATATTCATAGTTTGGAATGGGTAACAATACTTTTGAAAATAATGAATACAGTTAATCACCTCAAAGGCTTTTTTTTAAGAAAGGGTGCTTCCAATAGATTCTTTATTATTCCTACTTTGTAAGAATTTTTTCATTTTTTATCTTCACAGGTAAAAATATCTGCAAAAATTTCAAGCCATTTTAAGTTTTTTTACTCTTAAATAGAGACTGGAGACTTACTCTAAGTTAACCAGCACAAGCATCTTAGAAAGTCTTATGTGAACACAAGAACAGTAAGTCCAAACAATCAGACAACAACCAGGAAAACCCAAACTACAGACAACAGTCTTGCAATTTTCTTAATTAATTACTTCTAAGTCAAAGGTGAAGCTTTACATGTTCCTTGACTTCCAGCGTCGGTCTTGACTCTCCCTGTCTGTAACCCTCACTAATTAGAGCAATTCTGTACTTGAAAAACTTTGTCCCTTTGTCCTCAAGCACGGGGAACTTCCTAAGAAAGGGCACAGAGTCACAGGTGGGACCAGCCATGCCTCCTGCATGCCTGTGGTATGCCAAACCTGGGAGGACAGCCTGGGAGAAGACAATCCATTCAATTCATAAAAAACCAAAACAGGAATAACTGCTTGCTTAAAGCTATTAATAACTTTAGTTTTTTTAAAATTTTGCTAAATAAAACTGTTCAGTTTCCCCATGATAAAGCTCTGTGTATGGCATCCATTTGAAAGCTTTCAGTACACGCACACACACGGGCACTCCTAAGCCCTACTGCATTACTCCATCACCACTGGCATGCTATAGGCCACAAAGCATTTCCCAAAACTCTCTGGTCCTCTAAGACCTAAAAATAAAGCCCCAATAACATGACTGATCTTTTTCATTACTAAGCTAATCTTCTGTCAAGAGTTAGGGTGAATCCTGAAAGCAGACCATTGACAGGTCTACTCAGGCAGTGCAGAGGGAAATCAGGGGTGGGATCACCAGCTCCTCTCCAACAGCAGTACATCTTTCTTTACAAAATGTCTTACTCCTTATTGACACCTCATAAGACACTAAATACATATTTGACTTTCATATTCACTGGAATTATGTGCTAAACCCATGAAAGCCAAAATATAGAATTTTGACCATGGAAAAAAAAGGTTATGACTTCAAATTTTTGCTTTTTTGCCCTATAATTCTTAATAGTTTCTTAACAGAAACAATTCCTATCATTTTGTGAACAAAGGACATGAGTACTCAGTCAAGAAAAAGAGAAATGGAGATACATAAAATAAGGATAATATTTTGGGTTTGCATTAAAAAAAAATACTTTCAGATAAAGCAAACAGGCTAGAAATCTTCCAAGTATGACAGGGTTCAAAAGTATGAGAATCAGAATTGTGCCTTTTCTCCCATAAATGCATAGTATCATCACCCAGAACTGGTGCAATTCCATACACCAGATCCTCACCATAGTCCTTCACAGAGCTGTCAGACCAACCAGAACTTAGAAGGAAAAAAGATACACAAGAATTTGAACTTTAAAACATTCTAACATTGCCATTGTAACATTTTACCTAAGACAGATTTCTTGCACACATCCCAAGGCCCCATCCCTCACAAATTACAAGTTTTGTTCATATTTTTCACTTTGCAAGAGTAGCATTCAGTCCGAGCTTTGGAGTTGTTAAACATATAGTCTCACCACACTAAATATGTCTAATTAGCTTATGCAAGGCTTAATTTTGACAGGAGCTTAACTATAAATCTATGTTGCATGAGAGTCGCTCATATTTAAAACACAGGTTAGTAATCTGAGTTGTATTACATAAATGATCTTTAAAGACAACCACTTTTTAGAAGTAACTGTTCAGGACTGATGCAAGGAAAGCCGTCTAAGCCATGTTCCAGGAGATTTCACAGATGGCTCACAAAGCTGTCACAAGGCACAGAAGGAAGAAAGTTGCTTATTTCTTTATAGAGATGCAAATACAAAGCACAGTCTGGATTTAAGGCTAAAAGCTGTTTATTTACCAGTAACTCTTCTAAACCTCAGCCCTGCTCACTAATATTTCTTACATCAAAGTGAACTATCAAAACTGAAAATTAATGGGCTGCAAGGAAATAAGTATATTTCGTGTTGATTTGGTGTCAGGCATTACCATAAAAAATATGGAACGTGTTCTACAAGTGCAACCTTCTATGCACTTTTCTATGCAGGCTATAACAGAGATTGGTTGGTTAGTAAAAGTGAGCACTGAGAAGTCACAGGATACACTGGTTATACCATTTCAGGAAAAAATGCAAATTTTTTTCAAAAGGTAACTATGGTTAATGTTGTAGATCAAATTCTGAGAAACAGAACCTTCACAGGTTGTGCCCTATCACTATGCTGTGAAGAGAATCACAATAAAATACAAATGTATATATTTATTTTTTTAAAGCTTACCACAGTCATCATAATAGACTCTTTCCCTGATTTATAAGGCAGGCGAGGGCTTTTTTCAGAATTTGCTTCTTCATTATGGAAAACAGCAAAAGGAAATAAGGTCTAATGGATCATACTGGCATTTTTTAATAACCTTCACATGAAACAATCCTTTTTTCAGCCTTCCAATGGCATTGTGAAAAATAACAAACGATGAAAAAACAGTCAAACAAGAAATTTTTAATAATCAGGATACATTTTCTTCCCTTCAGCTTCTTAACACTCAACTAACCTAGCTGCAAGCATCTGGCACCAAGCAAGTGGCATATGTAAGTTGTTTACAGACATTGTGTATCTCAGAAACAGAAAGCCTAGGGCTCTTGTCAAGAAGTTTCAATTTGCTATCAAACACTGTTCTTCTAAGACATCAGTCCCTAAGACTCTCATCTTTTTGGTCAGCAATGTTCTTTAAACAATTCTAGCCTCTCAAGTGAGGCTTGTAGAAGGAAATCACAGTGGTTAAGTGTATGTGCCACACTGAAATCCAGGGACAGTGCCCAAGAGACATTAGAAAGCACTAGCCAAGAGTCTGGTCTTGACTCATTATATTAATCTTACTAGACATAATGAGTCTTTTGCTGTTCTCTTCTTGGGGAGATAATCTTTATTTTTTTTCTAAGCTCAGCCAGGTATTAATATTTTTTGTTGTGTTCTATGTTAAGAGTTACTATTACAGTATTATAGAAGCTTCATTACAAGAAGCCTTTACAACAGAAAATATATAACTTCTCATTCTCCTAGACAGTTGTTTAATTACACACTCCAGTCTCATAACTTACAAATGTATTGAGAAATTACTTGAGACTGTGGCATTTAATGCAGCATAACAATTTAACTTCATGGTTCTATATAAGGCTGAATGCACTATGGGAGTCTTCCACATCTCTGTCTCTCAGATATTCTTGTGATATGTTAAAAAAATAGATGGGCAAAAATTAACTTTTGTTATATATTAAAAAAAAAAAAAATAATGTTGTAATAAACTTCACAGGAAATTCCAGCACCCCACTGTACTATCTAGAGCTCTCAAACCAGAAATGAAGAAGATTTCTCCTGGGTGGTTCTTTTCCACACAGACTCACATACCCTTTGATTTTGTGATACAGCAATGCATTACTGCCTCTATGGCTGACATAATCATAGGTAAATATATTCCATAAGTGGTGTCTTCTTCCCTGCCCAGATCTTTCCTCCCACGCTGTCTATGACAAGTCCTTTTTTTTCCCCATTCTCTGTTTCAACAGTTGTACTATTTTCATTTGATACCTATATTTCTGTGTGAAATATGTATTAGCTTGATATATTCAGGTAAGTTCAGGGAAGCTCAACGACAAATTAACAATATTTAAAACCAACCCCAAACAACAAAGCAAACCTATTACTATGAGTCTTTTGAGATTAAAACATCATTAAACTGGAGAGACTGACATTTCTTTAATTATTATTACACCTGAAGAAGTTATTTTTCGGTTTTGTGCATTGCAGTCTACTTTATGTTAGCAATGACAATCATTGTGAAATAATTATCTTATTTTCTTCAGCAGTGTGATCATGGACAGCTGCTATAGTTTTTCCCATAGTGGCATATGAAGAAAAACATATTTACTTTCCTTCACATGTAAAGGCAGTAGCAACATAAGATGTCAGCTTCAATATGTAGTGCACTACCAGCTCTACTGACTCATGTCTTTCATGTATTTTCCAGTAGCTCGTAAATTTTTTAAAAATCAGTCTTTAAATAGGTATCTAGATTAAATTTTGGAGATTTTTTTAACTATCACTCAGGATTTACTGCTCATCTGGGCAGTGGACAGCAAGGTAAGTCATTGATATTATGTCATCATCACCTGT
>VZRX01014639.1:41929-91929 GCA_013398075.1 Notiomystis cincta
ATATATATATATATATATATATATATATCCAGATGAGTATGTAAAATGCTATGGAATTGTCTGTACAACCACAAAACAAGGATTCTTCACATTTTTACATCAATTTTGGAAGGCATTCAGATCTCTGTCTAATATAAGGCTATATTATGTTGTTTTATTCAATGCAAGCCAACCTTCTTCAACATATTTGTTACTTTAAAAGCCACTGAGATCACTAAGTATGATTTAATATGTTGGACAGCTTAGAGACCTCAAGCATTTCTGCTATAATTTAGCTTCCACTTATGTATTTTCTCTAGCTTTGATTTTCCAATGGAAAGTCAGACTCCCTCTACCAATAAATACTTATAATGGAAGTAAATGCTGAGAGATAATAGTCTTCTATATCTATTTCATGACAGCCACATACAAATACTTCAGAAACAATGCTGTGATTTGCTACTCTAATTACAAGACACTGTCACTTTTCCTCTTCAGATCAGTAGGGGTAAAGATGTCCTGTGCAAATAATGTATGTCATACAAAGATAAAACACATCCAGAAGAAAAATTCTATCTAGAGGGCAGACAAACTGAAGTAGCCAGGTAAAAGTTCTGATACTGCTACTGACAATCTATGCTAAAACTGAAAACAGGAGAAAAAAAAAATCAGAAACACAGGGAATAACGTTAGCCCTAATTGACTCATCATGGAACCTATTTCCTTCATTAGAACTTTTGGAAACTTTAAAAGAGATTTTGAGGTAACACAAAAATATAATATTGTGACATGGCTGGAGGAAGTAGAGCAGTCTGCCTTGAAAACACAGGATCTCCTCCCAGCCTGAAAACATGTGCTCTTCACCTCAGTTTGGCTATTACAGGCTAAAAACAAGAAATGAAGGAGCATTACCATTTTACCTGATTCAAAATGTATCACTCTTCCTATGATTGTGCAGGCTCCTCAAGCTTTTTGATTCACATGTCTCCCTTACCCATCCTTTTGTCATTTTGTTTTGGTTTTTGTTAGTTGTTTTGTTAGAGTGTTTTTTTTTTGTTTGTTTAAAAGAAATGGCGGTTACTTGACTTTGTGTCTTCCATGTGGCTACTCGGAGTTCAGGACCACAGGCACCACACTGTCAACTGACCAGAACTAAGCACCTCATTGTCCAAAAAAGCTTGTCAGGTGTTACAGGAGTTTAAAAAATGATATGTCAATCCTGACTTTCTAGACTATTTACTTGTGTGAGTTAGAAGGGATAACAGAAACTCCATATTCTCTTTGAGATATGTAACCAGAAACAACAGGCGCACCATATCTCAACCAGCTTTTTCAAATGTGTGTCCAGAATCTTCAACACCACTTGGAAGATATGAAGTTTCCCTTATTAAACTAACGGCAGCTACAATTAGGTATGTAGGGGGTTTCCCAAGCAAAAAATAGTATGTTGAAACATAAACTTCCCAGGAAACTCTAAAAAGGACAATGGAAAACTTAACAGCCAGGTGAATTTCAATGAATTTGTAACTTTCTTCCTTTTGCAACAGCAACTAAAAAATCCCTTTCTTGAAAATAAACATGAGATTATATTCCTAGAAATCCCATTTCTTCCACAGGTTTATTACAACTAAAGAAAATTAACCCCGACTGAGCACTTCAGGTTCAAAATTACTGAACTGCTTCTCATTCTTCTCTATTTTTAATAAAAAAATCTTTTTTGATTTTGGATGATAAGCAGCTAACACATCTATAGGCTATCCCTATTTGACAAGCTTTAGTCTGTCTTTGCTTGGGGTCAAGCATGACAAATTTCCAGGCAGATAACACTTGTCATATCTTAAGGCCATCCAGACAGTAATAATGTCTGCTGCTTGCAGAAGCAACATCTGCCACAAACAAGAGCTCTTGATTCACACAATGTTTAGCCAAGCTCCCAGCTCATTAGGATCTCCCAACTGCTGCCTCTTACACAGGAAAAACACACCTGTCACTGAACAAGCAAAGTGCCTCACTCCCTGCTGCAGCTTTGAACAGAGTGTCTCCTGCTGAGCCTGAGCTCCAGAGGATCAAGCTCCTCTTCACTCCCAGAAGCAAGATCTTGGCAGACTGTGTGTCAGCACTACCTGCTAAGAGAAGATCTTCCACCCTGAAGCTCTCACACACGCCCTGTTAAACCCCAGGTGCAGTGGTGCCTGCTGCAGGCAGGACCCCAGAGCCTGCCCGGTGGGCATCGGGCTCCCTCTGCAAAGCCCTCCAAAGCTCCCCCTCCTTTGGGCACCTCAACTAGGAAGACATTCTGGAGCCATGGCATCAGCTTAACACTTACCACAAACTCCTGTCTCCTCAAGGCCCCCAGACTTATCTAACTGCTTAAGGTTATACACTTGGCAGGATCATACAGGAACATTTAGGTCCCTGTTCCTACTTACTCATTCAGAGGCATCTGTCCCCATCTTGCCTTGAGGTTAGAAACTCTTGTAGTATGGAAAAGGACCTAGAAAAACCTGGCAGTTAAAAATAACAAAGAAGTTCACCTTTAGAGTGCTTGATATGAAATTACTTCTCTTTTAAAACAAATAACGTGTTAGGAAGAGGTGAGATTTCACTCAGGAAAATCCTCAAAGGCAGTAGCTTTCATAGGATTAACATCTAAAAGACTGTATCAGTCTAATTTTCCTTTTAAATAATCCTATTCAAACGTCAGCTTAGAATTGTAAGATACGAAAATGGTCTTCGAAGGAAAAAAAAGAATTCATGTCTTCCTACATTTTGACAAAATTAGTTGAAAAAATACCTGGAACAAAATTTACCAATTTTACATGGCTCAAAAAAATTAACATGCCAAATATATTCAGAGATTTGAGTTGCTTAATCTTTAAAACATGACATAAGTACTACTGAGATCTTAGGATAAAATCTTCAGTAGATATTACTGGATGCCAGAAGGTAAACCAAGAGTCTAACAACAGGGGAAAAATACCTGATATAATCTTTGCAGAGAGAAATTCCATGTCTTGTTTTCTGGAACTGATGTTTTCTTTAACACACCAAATAATCTGCTTTGCCTGTAGGCACTAGATCCCTTCTGGCATCCTTCATTCTTACACAGAGAGAAAAGGTTACTGCACAGCAAAAGGAGTTTCAGTCCAGAGACCTTCTTTCCATTTCCTACTGCTACACAAATTTCCCTTATAATCTGCAGCAAAATCCTTTTTACCTCTTTCCAGTGAGACAACACCTGTGAACTATAACTTAGGATAAGTATACAACCAAAAGGTATTGTTGTATGAACAAAAAGCTTTTCATTTATTTTAATCAAAAATATTTATTTGCTAAGTAGAGGTCAAAGTAGTTCTTTACAGATTTACATATACTGTGAAATGAACCCAGACCTCTGTAAATTTGACATTTGCTCAACAAATGGGAAGGACTTTATTTATCCATTTCTGGAATAACAGCTGGATGAACTTGCAGCAATTTTCTCTACAGGGGCAAATCTAAGCAAGAAAAAAAGAAGATAAATCCATAATTTAATGTCTAAAACTGTGTTGAACAGATGCTATGACTTCAGTTGTGAGACAGTCGCTTACATTTAATTTCCAAGTTTTGTTTTCTTTTCTTTTTTCAGAGCATTAAATATAAATGTTGAAAAATATTTTTTATCCAAACAATAGTATCATAGATCAAGAAACAGCCTTATTTTCATATTCTTTTTTTACTACCCTGCTTATTATTTTTTTTAATACAAATCAGAAGTTTGGCCTTTAAACAACAAAAACAGTATTTCATAAGGCATTTCTCAACCACTAAGCTCCACTGGGCTGAAGGAGCCATAAAAGCACCAGAAATTAATGAGCATGGGGGACCACAATCCAAGCTCCCAGAGGCAAGATAAAATAACTGAGAATTGAAATGAGTTTTTTGTGGCATATCATAGGGTACTGAGTATAGATGTAAGCACAAACATTTCGCTTTTGTGAGGTGCTGTTTGCATATCATAGATGCCCCACTTGTAGCATTTAACACATTTCATCTCATTCTAGGGAGCTTGTTTTAAAGGAAGAAAAAAAGGCATTCTGATGTATAAAAGATTAAAGACCCTCAGCCAACATTTGGCAACATTATACTTTCAGACTACAGACTCATGAGAAAGTGGTTGTTTTTCAACATCCTTCTTATTGAATGCTTACAATAAAAGACAGAAATAAATTCTTTGAAAATCACCATGATAAAACATCCTAAACACAATTATTTCCCTCTAAAAATTACTCATTATATATGAAGATGAGTACTAGTAAATGTAAAAGCAGAATATATCTGGTGTCCTTCATTAGAAAAGACATTATTATTTACAGTCACTTGTTCTTTCCTGCAAAGATTCAAAATTTTAATTTTTCTTCTTATAAACAAATGAGAGTAATACACAGTTATGATGAGGATTTGGTTGATAAATCTGGAAATAAATATATTTTTGAAAGTTTTCTCTCTTCATTGAAAAAGGGGCAGGAACACCTTTGGGAATGAATTGTTATTAATAATAATGTCATATTATTGCTGACTTTCGAAGTTACATTCTTTTAGCTGGATCTTATTATAAACTTCCAGCTGTTCAACACAGTTAGCAGAGAAAAGCATTAGTTAGAGGAGCAGCAGGAAGCCAATGCCAGCAGCAGCAGCAGCAGTTGTCACATGCCGTGAGGAGGGTGAGGCTTGCAAGATTTCTGGGGGAGTCTGAGGGCCAGTTTGATTAGGACTTTGAGCAACCTGGTTTAGTGGAAAGTGCCCCTGCCCATGGCAGAAAGACTAGATGGTTTTTGAAGGTCTCTTCCAACCCAAACCATTCTCTGATTCAATAACGAAGAAAATCAAGAGAAAATGGTTCTCATTAATAAACCAGTAACCTACTATCAAAAGGCCATTGGATATTCTTTAGCAGCACGAGATAGGAATTTGTTCAAACAGTTAATTAGCCAACATTATATTTAGTTTTTTAGTAAATATTTATATCCTTTTAATAGGATCAATAGGTAAATTCAGTATGCTGAAACACACATTTGGTATTTAGTTATTAGCTCTGGGTAACAACTCAGCAGGCCTCAAATGCTATTGATACTGCAATTGGAAACTGCAGAATTAGTCTGGTAATAATCAGGTTTAGCATTGTAAAGCTGCTATAGAATTCTGTACTACACTGCAATAACACCACAGTTCCTCACGGATACCTAAGGAGAATGTTGTGAAATGTAAATTCTACAGTCTAAGAAGGCACATTTAGAAAACACTTGCTACTTTCTGCCTGTATTTAAGAGGATAAATCATGTATAAATCATATATAGAACATGAAGTTTTCTTGAGACCTCTCATCTCTAATTGTCCAAATCACTCCATATAAAGCTATCCCTACTGTTCTGTTATTTTAATTTCCTGGTATACTTTATCAAAGAATTCATACAGTCCTAATGAATTAAGGTGTGAATCCTCCTATGAAATCTTCCAGTGAATTCAGTAAGATACACTACACTCAACTCCTTTGTAATGGAGCTCTGTTCAGTTTATCTAACTTGACTAAAGAATTTCTAGAAACAAGGAAATATCTGGCTAACTATGAGCATCTGTGGCCTTACATAAACACAAAATGAGCATGATGGCTTTTTTCTAATCTTAGAGTGTGAGAGATCACAGTGTATCAAAAAGCCTCTAATACTTTGAGGACACTGGAGATTAAAGGTAGAAATTAAGCCTGGATATAATCTTAATAACACCAACTAAATAATTTCCAGATTTTAAAATGGATTTGGGGAGAAGATTGCGTTGTGTGCTTGTTTTACAAATAACCATATTACTGTCATGTCCATGAATCCAAATTATGTAGCTAATTAATTGTAATTAATTCATTCATTGTAATTACCTGTAATTGTAAAAGCAACTCAATCCCCTGAAGTTTCTCACTCATTAGTTCCCACATAACATGGTTCTGTAAGATTCTTTTCCCTTGGCAGTCTGATGATCAGATTACCATAACACCATTATGAAATCAGGTTGAGGAGAGCTATTGTCTTTGTCTAAAAGGAATACCATAACATCTTCAAAATTCACTTTTTTCTCTTGAAAACTATAATGTGTAATATGCATTTATGACTACATATGTATCTGGAAGTACAGTGGAACTGTAAGTCTAAATAATTGTATCACAAAGTTACCGTACGTATCTTCCATCTAGCATAGGGAAAAACAAAAGTGAAAAAGAACTTCAAAAATTAAGTAGAAATTTATATTAAAATCATGAAGAGCTAAGTGCATAAAATATTTTACCTATCCACACTCAAAGAGAAAAGTTTGTCAATATAAAGTGCTCATATGGAATCTGCACTCCTTACATGAAATATATTGTCAAGATGTTCTTTCTTTTACCAAAACTGGCAGGAGTTTTAGTGCTCATTAAACTGAAAAATGGAGATTGTTGACCAGGACAATAGGCACAGAAAATATGAGAAACTAAAGCATAGCTCTGTTAATAGAAAACAAACCAGGCACTCCCTGCAATCTTCTTCTCTACAGAAAAAAAACATCCTAGAAAAGAATCTTTATTTCACATTTTCTCTGCTTTAGCACTGCTCCCACAAACTCTTCAGATAGCAGTTCCAATGGCTGCAACATCTACCTCCATATAAACCAGCACTTTATCACCTCTTGGAGGAGAAGGAACAATGAAATCCACAACCCACTGAGCATCTTGTCTGGCCACTAGGTTGCAGAGAGAGCAAACAGGTAAAATAATTAGCATTTAGGCAAACAAAATATGTTTGTTTAAAAATCATAATCTTTTGTTTCAATCAGAAAATTTGAAACTAGGATGACTTTTTTAAAGCCTCTCACTTCTGAGATCAGTTATGCCCAAAAAATTCCTAAGTAAAAGCTACCTGTCCTTTCAAACACCACATTTAGGTGTCTCTAGATGCACAACTGGGCAGGAGAACAGATGCACTCCCACAGCTGGGCTCTCCTCCAGAACAAACTCTCTCCAGCCACTACAGAGGCAGAGAAATACTAATGATTTATTTTATCAGCTCAGTTGCTCCAGTATTCACTGTGCACAGTGTGTCTTCACATGCAGGTGACAAAGGTCACAAGGACAAAAGAGAGCCACTGTAAGATCAAGTCCAGCTTCTTATAATCCCAAGCTCCACCTCAAAAGCTTGAGCTTTTCACAGAATCACAGAATATTCTGAGTTGGAAGGGATGCACAAGGATCATTGAGTCCAACTTCTGGCCCCGGCCATCCCCAAGAGTCACACCATGTGCCCAAGACTATTGTACAAACACATCTTGAACTCTGTCTTTTGTTCCTTCCCTCATTAAAAAAATATTTCAGAACTGCACTTTCCCATTTCTTTTTTCTTCCTAAGTTTTCAATAAATCTTTTCTTGTGCCAAAACTGGCTTGTTTAAACCCCGCTTCTCTGCAGTTATTTGATATATTTTTAAACACAGCTTTTACCCAAGTGCTGAATAGCAACCCCAGTAAGCAGCTCCTGACTCACCGACACACAGAGACCTGTACTTGAGAGAGCTGTACTTGACACAGGTACCCCAAAAAAGCTCAGTGCCTGTGGCTCAGAGCTGACCCAACACAGCACAGCCGGTGGAGACAGCTGGGAGAGAGCAGAGCTGCCCAACCCTGACTGGCTCCGCGCAGGCACCCTCAGGCAGAGACTCCGCAGAGCGCACTGCACTGACTGATGCCAGGAACAGCCTCTTGGGTCTCCTTTAATGAAACACCTCCTTTCACTACCCTGGGAGTTTTCTCCTGCCTCGCTTTTATCTGGGTTTCTAAATATTACTGAACAGAACTGGGAAGATGAGACTGATAGGCTGGAATAATGTGCAGCCAGCCATGCTCTGGCACCAAATATGACTGCACAGAAAGCAGCAGGTAACTCACTAGCTTCGTTGTTTCTGTAATGCCCCTCCTAAATACCTTCACTGCTTAAAAACCTTCCAGTTACTTCTCCCATTCCAGCCTTCAGTTTCAATAAGGGAGGTTTCAGTTGCACCAGGGGAGGTTTAGATGGGATATTAAGAAAAATATCTTCTCCAAAAGGGTTGCCAAGCATTGGAAGAGGCTGCCCAGGGAAGTGGTTGAGTCACCATCCCTAAAGGCATTTTAGAGATGTGCAGATGTGGTAGTTAGGGACATGGTTTAGTGGTGGACTTGGCAGTATTACATGCATAGCTGGACTCAATGATCTTAAAGGTCTTTTCTCATCTGCGTGATTCTCACTCTATCATTTAGTCCACCATGATTAACAGTTTCTAAAGTTAGTAAAAAACACTAGTAAAGTTTCAGTTGTCTCAAGATCAGGGGTTTTGGGTTTTTAAAATCATGTCCTCCCTAGTTTTCATGGACCTCTAAGTTATTTCAAAAATTCTGTCTCAAAGACACCTTTGAATCTCTCAACTCCCTGTTGTCAGGTAGTCAGAAATAAGGAATTGAAGTAGAAATTAAGATGTAAATATCAGAATCTGAAACTAAGTGCTACAGCTCTTTTTAATGCAGCTCTATTGTTCATTTTTAAATCTTCATAAGGCTCCATTGACCCAGTTTCACAATTACTTTTTTCTGTAATTTTGCCTCCTGCTCAATGAAGTGAGTATAACCCTCTATTCATTAACCAAATTAATAGAGTTTTATATTAAGGAGAATATCTCCTGAATATAGTTTTGCCAATTCCATTATATTTATGCAGTTTATCTATGTTGCATCATTGCTTTTCTTGAGGTTTAGGGATTTACAAAAGTAATAACTTGAGCATATATCTCTTCATCAAGAAGTATATACACAGTAACAAATGGACTGTCTAGTTCTCTTTTTTTAAGTGTTCACAAAGACATTTCCACTAATTATTCTTTTCTATCATTAATATAGTAATATAACTGAATTCCTAAGGGGAAAGTGAAATGCTGAATCAGAAGCTTGTAAGTTTTCATTAACAGAGAGCTTTCTTAATAATAGATACAATGTGCACAGACAGCTACTTAGTATCATAGCCTTAAATAGGTGCACTTAAAAAAAGAACTTGGCTTTAACCTTTGCAAACTTTGCGCCAACTGTTCATTTTACCTAAATGTAGCATGAAGTTTCTTTCCTTTCATCATATGAGATAGTAAACCATCTGAGATTTCTCCTGACTATTTCCCCTGACCAAAGGTCATATGTCAAAATGTTACACTTGGTTTAAGACACGTATCTTCCTACATGGCCTATTTAACTGGGACTTGTCAACACCATTATTTTGTCCTTTTTACTCAAATTTCATTTCTTTCTATCTTATGCAGGATCTGAGCAACTCATGGCACTGAAACATACACCTTATAAGAACACTCCTGCCTCTTCAGTCCACCTCTCCCCATCAGCTGGAATCAGTTTCATAGATGCATTGTTAACAGCACTGCAGTTGTGTGCATGTTGACCATTGCTGACAATTCAAGTGAGCTTGAATCTGTGACATTATTTGTAAGTTCATGTCTCCAACTCAACCTGCAGAAAAATGAGTTTCTGCATCTACTAACTCGGTTTTCCACTTCAACAGAATACCTCCAGTGTATCTGCTGTCTTCCTTTGTCATCACAGCATCTTGCAGCAGGGTTATCTGAAGATCACCCTCTGCAGGATCCCTGCCTCCAGGATCCCTGCCTCCGTGTCTCCCATCTCTCGGGGGCACTTAGTTCCTCACATCAGAGACTCAGTTATCTACTTCAAGTGACACAGCAGAGAAACTTCGACCTGTTTAATTCTCCAGGACCCAGATTCAAAATACACACAGGCTGGTGACTCAAATAAGCACTCAGGTTGCATTTTCCCACAGATTGTGCTTCCCTCGCCTCTTATTTCAACAAGATAGTTTTGGCTTTATTACCCCTCTCTTTTTGTTAAGCTGTCTCTATCAAGGTACTTTTCTGCTCCCCTGCAGCTTTTAAAGAGTAAAATCTTGTTGCAAGGTCTTCCACTGCTGGCCCAGACACCTGAGGCCACATCTTTTGAGATCTGTGCAATGCAGAACTCCAAACATGTCTTATACAGTCTCAGCTAAATGTGGAGACTCTATTACATGTTTGTTCTAACCACAAAAATATCAGAAAACATTTTCAATGCATTCTGTGTTCCCATATAGCATGTTTGGTTACTAATTCAAACCAAGAACATACCAAGAATATTTTATTATGATAAAATTTACAGTTGTTTTTCCGAACCTTTCTATATTACCTGGACAAACTATCTTCTTTCAGATTTTTATTTTTAGAATCAAAGAAATAAGAATAAATCACTGAGACAGTGTAACACAGGTTTCTAAATGTTATCCTTGAATGGCTGCATAGATGGAAGTCAAGAGTGATTTGATTTCAAGAATTATATTTGTTACAAAGAGATTATGTTAACCTGGTGTCACATTGTAAACCCGAGGATTTGTATATTTGCCCAAAAAAGGGCATGAAAGAAGCTAAAATCTCTTGTATGTAAACACAGAGGAACCTTTCAACCTTTCTATAAGCCTTTTGCTTTTTATTTTTTCCCCTTTTTTTCCTTTTTTCAACAGTCATACAAAGGTTGGAAGGGAAGGTCTGGAGGATTAGTAAACACTTACTCAAAGCTGGGACAGCTATTGTGTCAGATCCAACTTCAACATAAACCAATTTGCTTAAAGCCTTCTTGAGTCAAGTTTTGAATACATCTAAGCATGGACATTCCAGGGCTCTATTCAGGTAAGTAAAAGAAAAACCACTTCTACTTATACTATCAAAACATATGCAGATGTCAGATGCCAGAAAATATTTTTATATCGAGTCTTACCAACATAGAAAAATTTATGATACTCTATAAACTATATTTCTAAAAAAAGAGAATTTGCTTTCCTGATACCACATTTAGGAAGTGGAAAATATTCCTCACATCTACATGCATCAGTCTTCAGTAAGAAACTAATTACTGCAAAGTGAAATTCAGTGTGCACAGATTAATTGTAGGACATCTATAAAATACAGAAGATAAGCTATGTATTCATGCAATCTTAAATTTTGAAACTGTTTTTTTCATAGTATTGACAAAAAATAAAAAAAAATCATCTGCATTCTTATTTGTATATTAAAGAATAGACTGTTATGCATGTTACATAGGATCTTTAATGTAAATGAAGCTCAAAACTATATCCACCCACATGGTCATGTGTATATATTACTGTACTCATTTTTCATCAAGGATAACCTTGCAAATACAGAATTTACTGGAATCTTGCACTTAGAACCAAAAGAAAAGGTAAAGGGACCTGAGCACCATACAAAATGGCAGCTATATTAAAATGTAACTTTCAAATTCAGCTACTTTTGCATTTTGAGTCATAGAAATTGACAAATGAGCACTTCTGGGTTGTCAAGATCAAGGAACCAGTCATTTATAGTAGCATGTAATATTTTTTGCTTCAATTTTCAGTTGTCTATAAGGAATGAAATATCATAAAAGAATATAGGAGGCATAAATAGCACATTGCTACTAACATGTCCAATTCTGCCCAAGTGGCATAAAACCAAAAATACATTACTATCTGACAGTCCTTCCTTGATTGAGATGAAATGTGAGTTTCACTCACTAACACATTAATAACCATTTTGAAATCACCACTGTCCTCCTGTTCCCTTGAGCCTGGATTCCAGACAGTAATCTTGACTCATTGCCACAACCACACTCATCTGACTCATCTATTTTTCCAGTGTTAGCCAGAAATGCAAGCTAATTGCAATAAAAATAAAAAATCAAGGAAGAATTCTAGGCATGCCAGAAATTCATGACATTAAACAGTTTCTCAAAAACAAATGAAATAATATTTTAAATTTTCAGCCTTTTGACAAGATTGAAATATTCTACACACTGACTTTGGAGGCATTTTACTTTTCTATAAACACTGAAAAGACAGAGCAGAGCTGGTTTCCTGATGGCCTAGAAAGGGAAGTTCCACAAACTGCCAATTTGCTATCAAAACTGAATATATCATCACGGGAAAGCTATTCCAAGAAGAAATCCGTAACTTTTAGGAGAAATGTGAAATGTACTTATGATGACCTTGATACCAGTTCAACCCATACTCCAACGAAAATCAGGTTTGAAAAATGAAAAGAACCTTGATCTGTAGTCAAACAGACTTTGGTCTTTGTTTTGAAAGGAACTGGATATCGGTGCAACAGAGAAAATATTTCAATTAAGACCTAAAGATAAAATCTATGAATAAAAAGGGGATTCTTCAGGTGAGTTTTTTTTAAAGAAAAAGGCAATGGACTCACCTAATTGCAAAATGTTGGCAAAATATCCTTTACACAGAGGAGAAAAAAAAAAGAAAAGAAACACAAATATTTTAAATCTGGACTGTGAGGCTCAAGTAGTCTCAAACAGCTTTTCAAAGTGTTCATGTAGTTCAAGTAAATATGGACAAATATGTTTATTTACAAAGTTGCTCATATGAAAAATGTGAAGTGTTAATTTAGAGTCCTCAAAATAGATATTAAAAACATCACTTGACACAGCTGACAATTACAACTATGTTTGTATCTATGAATCAGTAAATCCCAAAACTCAAACAAATCTCCTGGGTAGTCCCAATCTTTTCCTTTTTCTTAATTCTTATCTTCCTTTGCACCTTGGGACTACAAATTAAAAGCTTAAATACAAAATAACAGCTGTTTTCAGTCCATTTTCAGTTTTAGTGGGATCAAGAGAAAATAAAAGGCTTGTGAGGCAGCTTGCTATACAGAGAGAGATCTTCAACTGAGGCTGGCCAACTCAGAATATTTTGTTGCTTTGGATTAATACAGAAGATTTCAAAATTTCTTTGAGATTAAATGATTTCCAGGTTTCAACTCTAGAGTACTATCTACAATACTAAGTTTCAATACTTCTATTTTGCAACTATTTCTATGAAGAGCCTGCAGGGTGCTAAGCACTGAGGTGAGTTAATTCATGCTACCACCTCTACTTCCCACTGTAGTTTTCTTTCTGCATCCCAGTAAAGTCTTTCTTTTCCAAGCACTTTATGCAGTTATGTGCACATTCATCCGAGAATCTATGTCAAGTCACAATTTAAGGATATGTGATTTAGCTCATGTCTATGTTATCTACATAAATATGGGTAATTCACAAAAGATTCCCATTAGTAATTTTAGACTCCCACTTGCATTCACAGCATCAAACATCTGTACTGAAAGCAGAGATTTCCATTTCCCCAAAAGACTGAAGACAGCCCAGTGATATTCAGTAAAGAGCTAAATTTCTTTGTCATCTGCATCCTTGAAATACAGCAGAGAAAACAGTGAAAGGCAGTGAAAGAAGAACATCTGCATCACAGAATCTTTTTGTCCATCTGCAGATATTCATTTTCATAACCAAATTCTTCAAGCTAGCACTCTCAAATGATTTCACCAGGCTTGAAAGTTTAAGGGAGCTTTTGTACCCAGCACATTCAATCAGTTTAATGTGACAAAAGAGGAGCAAAATTTTAAAAGGTGAACATTATCCCAAGACACATTGAGATTTTTCTTTTAATTATTCTTCCTTCCCATATTCCATCTTGCCAATATCTCATTGTAATGCAGTTTATCTCAGCCCACCCTTTTAATATAGCTGCTCAGGACAAACGTGAAGAGGGATTTCAAAAGCAGTTACAAAGCTGACAAACAAAAACATCCATACAGTGTCTTCAGAAACAGTGCAACATAACGCCTGAAAATCACTCTTCCTTTATTTAACCTTGACAAATCCCTCAAAGCCAGAAAGCCTTCAGGACCATACCAGAACAAAACAAAGAAAGTCTAACTGTACTAAATACTTGGATTTTTTGGGGGTAAGATTTTAAAACAGCCCAGTAAAAAGTGGGACATGAACGCCTTGTCAGACAAGTGCCTCTAGATGAAATTATTTAGATTTCCTCTCGAGATAAGGAATAAAGAAGGTTCAATATTTCATTAAAAATCAAAAACCAACAAGAAAACAAGAACAAAAAATTACACCCCTTGACACAGAACCACTGAAAACAGATGGCAGACTCAAAGAAGGATATTCAAGAATAGAATTTGTATTTGTGTTTAATTTGAATGCTTATCAGTTTCCATGCAGCTGGATATGAGGCTGTGAGAAAAACTGAAACTGAGCACACCAAGTATTTCAGAACTTAAGTGGCATTTCTGTTTCTCTTGTTGTAATGCTCTCTCTCCTAAAAACCCCAGCCTTTCACATTGGAAAAGCAACAGACATGATAAATTTACCAAATAGTGGAAAAAAAATGTGCTGTATTACTCTGATCCTAGTAAAGTACTCGGTTTTCAAAAACATTTTTATGTAAAACACAATAGACATTGAGATACAAGGACAATGAAAAGGGAGGAAGGCAGGATATGCAGGCACCAGTCACTAGTCAAGGTATTTTTCTTTTGTTTGTGATATTTTCAGGGAAGCTTGACAGCAGCACACATCAGGTTACCCAAAATTCAAAGGTGAAACAAGATTACGGGAGATATGAAAAAACCTACAGCTATAGCTCCCCTGTACAGTAAAACAGAGAGACAGAGGTTTTTCCAAAGGTCAAATCAAACCAGGAAGCCTGATCAGAAATTTAAATTTGAGTGTGAAAAACAAAGTTAGAATTTTCATCCCTTGGAGTTTCTATGACAACTCCTTTGTCACCTCAGCTCCCTGCTACTAGCACGATCACTGGCACCACTTTTAACCTCATCTGGGTCATCGGTAACAGGCATAAACTCAGCAGTTTTGTTCTTCTGGTCTTGCCAGGAACCAGGGAGCACAGATCCAGCTATGTGGTGACAGCTGTTCCATGTTCTTTTCTATCAGGGCTAAAGATCTGCATCATTAACTGTGCTGGAAATCACAGAGTTCAGTCAGTGGAAAAAAAAATACACCAATAATTCATTCTGATACACAAGAATGGCCAAACCCCACAGAACACTGAGTCTTTAAAATCTGATTTAACATGAAGACAAAGGACAATCGCCTTGCAATTGTTTATGGAAAGACATTTAGAACTTCTATAGTGAGTAAAAACATCAAAGCAGCTTAGTTGTGGATAAACACCAGTTCAACATTTACATTCACTATGGCAACCTACTGCCTCCCTCTTGGACATATGCTGCTTCTGCATCTACATGGCTTGTGCTATGGCTCCAGAGACATGTCTTGAGGAGACTGAAAACACTTCTCTGACATCACTGCCACACCTCATGAGTCGGAGCACAGAGCTTGGTGACTTGGCAGTGTTATTAGCTATAGAATAAATGACCTTCACCAGCTCCCTGCTTATCTTCTGTGTGTTTGAACAGCAGCTGCCAACATCTACTATCACACTACTGCCAGTATAGTGTACTATGATGGAATTCATACTCTGATCATTACTATGGTTACTAAATGCAACAACAGAAAAATCTTAATAGAATATACTTCTGTGTTCATATTGTTAAATTCTCCATAGAGGTGCAGAGAATGCTTAGTGATAATTACTAGAAGTCATTTTTAAAAGTCTTTTGGGTTTCCTTTATTTATTTTTGTTTGGATGTAATCTCCATTAATTTATAAAAAGTAGACCTGCGACATGGAATTGAAACAATTTTTCCAGCTGTACTATACCCAAGAGTTCAACTATTGTTTATTCCTTGCCTTGTATCCTAAACATTATTCCTAAGCAAGGAATAAGTAATTACGTGGCTGTGGTTCCAGAGGCACCTCTTGAGAAGTCTGCTCTGAAATCACTGCCACATATAGTGCCAAACACAATGATCTAGAATTGCTTATTCCTTGCTTAGTACCCCATCACCAGAACTTTTCAGCATAGACTACCCTAACTTAAATCAAACAGCCTAAACTAAAACTCTTCTTGAGAATCCTTTGTTCTGTCTGCTACAATTAACATTTCGACTTCAAGGGAAGGGGAACAGTTTTGTTAAAATGTTCTGTTTAAAGAGTTAAAACAGGAATATTTTAACTTGAAAACAGTTGGATTTAGCTTTTTCCATTTATACAACAGTTAAAAATTAAAGGTTGAAAACAAAATGGTTTTTATTCTAGCACACCAATTGGTAAAAACACATGTATGTCTGACATTCTATCTAACTGGGATGAGAAAAACCTTCAAAGCCTGCAAATTATTAAGGCAGGAAAACCCTTTCAACCCCAGGAACATCTGAAGAGAGTTCTGCCAAAAAATTAGTAGCATCACATCTTGATTAACATGTTCTTTTGAAAGAAGATAGAGCCTCTCAACAAAAGGCATTCACAGCCTTTTTAAATTAGGTTTGCCAAAGGCAACAGGTCACTGCAGAAAGAGTTCTGAGCACTCCTTCCTTTATTATAAGCATGCTCTAGAATAGTATTTCAGGTTTGCAAGAACACCATGAGATCAAGGATAAAGAGCAAAATGGCTCACACGAGTATGAACTACTTCCTATCTTGTCAGCATTTGCAGAAAAATAGAATTCAAGTTTTACCTGGTGGAGGAAAGACTTCTGTCTAAAAGGAAGGTAATACATAAAAGTCTATTTCCAAAGTAACCAACATAAATCAAAAAGAATATAAACTCAATCTGTAATGAGGTGAACCCAACAAGAGAGGACTATTCACATTTTTAAGGTAGGTGAAGTGCTGCTCCCTTGCGTTCCCATTCGTTTTCTTTTCTTTTTAGCAGATGATATGATTCCCATTTTTAAACTGAGTCTTCCATGTGTCACAAAAGACTACCAAATAATCAAAAAGAGATTTTCTTCAGAACCCTGCATCTATGTTCTCTGAGGAAACAGGCTGTGTTTAATAGCACTGAAAAAAATCTCTTCTTAAAAGCTATCTACATATAAGACAAAATGAAAATCTTTGTTGAAAGACTTTTTGGTGCCTAAAGGGATGCCTAGGTTTTGTATCTGAGCTTTGGTTTGTTCAGGAACAGAAAACTGGACAGGAGATGCTGCTCACAGAGTCAATACATCACCACTGAGGTCACTGCCAGGGTCAGTGGGCTGTTGAGCACACACACCATCTCAGCAGGAGCCAGGCACCTGCCTGGAGAGAGAATGAGGCTGGGATTTGAAGCAGGTAAAATAAGTAAAGAGTGAGTGACACATGACTATAAATCCACTGGATGCATTGCTAAAGGAGACAGACTGGTGGAAAGACAGACAACATAAAGCCACATTACATTTAACACCAGTCTCAGTATAAATACTGTAGCTTATCTGTTTATACTCAAAGCCATTCTGTAAATATCATACACTTACTAGCTTAAAAAAAACAATCAGCAAGGACAAATCTCAGTGCAATAAATGCAGTAATGATGAAGTAATGAACATCTAGTTTACATAGTTTATTAGCTGGATACCTTAGCTCCTCCAAGAATCCCAATAGTTCCAAATTTCTTATATTCTTACAGAACACTTCTGCATGCTATATAGTACAATGGAAAAGACACACAAAAACTTTATGTGGTCGTTGATCACAGCAGTGCAAAGTCATGTTCAGTCTAACTTTTTTGGTGTTGTAGCACACATCTATATCAGTTGAGGCCTGCATTAGCACTAAGGTTTCTCCCTATGAACCCACTGGACAGCACAGATGTGCTACACTCCAACTTACCCATGTTGCTGCTAACAAGCCTTTGAACAGTTCATGGCAAATGATGCACCTGCACCCTTCTGCCTCTAAGACTTTTCACTGTTCACCCTACACTTGATATTCAGGCTCCAAGTCCCATAAAAACCCAAAGGACTGAATATATCTAAAGAAAATATGTTATCCTTGAAGGACACAAAATGTGTCGTTCACAGTCCTCCTACAGTCATTCAACTGTGCTTTGGTGATGAGTGCCATATGTTATGTGGCTTCTTGCACAGGAGCACTTCAAATATTTTCTACTGTTTACTTCAATAATTATTAAATATGACTATCCTTGGATAATTACAGAACATATCCACAGTTTTCACCATACTGTCTTAGGCATCTACTTCATTTTAGCCTAATTGGAGCAAAACTGTTCCCTATCTTCAGAAATAGCAGCGGAATTTTAAGAATAGCTCTAGTACTGTATTCCCATGCAATTTTGTTTTGACTTGTGGAACCAGCATTTATTTCTCATGTGCTTTGACTCCATCATTAAGTACTGCCTCTACTCTTTTTTGGCTGCACTTTCTGAAATTTTGGTTTTCAATCATTTGACATGGTGTCACAGTTATTTAAGCTGTTGCTTTATCTCTTTTGCATACACTGTTCTGGTGGGTTGACCTTGGCTGGACACCAGGTGCCCTCCAAGCCACTCTACCACTCCCCTTCCGAGATGGTCAGGAGAGAGAAAAGAAGATGGAAAACAACTCATAGGTTGAGACAAAGCAGTTTACTGAAGCAAGAGCAAGAGTTTATGTGAGCAAAGAGGAAAAAAACTTTATTCTTTATTTCCCATCAGCAGAGATGTTCAGACACTTCCCAGGAAGCAGGGCTTTAGCATGTGGAGTGGCTGCTTCAGAAGGCAAACATTGTAAATAACAAATACTCCTGTTTCTCTTCCCTCCCTTAGCTTTTATATCTGAGCTGCTGTCATATGGTATGGAATATCCCTTTTTGGGGTCAGCTGGCCTGGTTGTGTCCCCTCTCAGAATCTTGCCCACCCTCAGCCCCTGGATATGGGGGGGAATGTTGAAAGACATCGCTGATGTTGTGCCAGTGCTCTTCAGCAGTAGCCAAAACACTGGGTGTTATCAACACCTTTCTAGGGACCAACGCAAAGCACAGCACTGTGAGGGCTGCTGTGGGAAAATGAACACCTCAGCCAGACCCCATACATCTTCAAAAGTTTGTTTGCTGTGGGAAGGGAATACCTGGGCATTCAGACAGGAGTAGCCAGACTAAAGTGATACACATCTTGAGCCTACCATGGGGGCTCATGTCTCTGTTCAGGGAAGGTAATGCTTCCCACTCTCTCTGAACATTCATCATCATACCAACTTAATCAAAGCACTTTGATAGCTCAGGTGCAATCGGAGACTGACTTTTAGCATGGCAAGGGAAAATAGTTCCAGTTAGTAATATATCTTTGATTCCTTATCATTTTACTTTCATTAGATGAGGAATTACAGATGCACTAGTTATATATGGATCCCATATTTCTGCCACAGTTCAGAGCGACAAACAAACACTCTCTAATCTAAACAGTCAAGCTAAAGTGTGCCTGTTAACACAGACACAATGAAGGCTGACATTTTGCATCTGAAAAATCATGATGGTTATTTAAAAAGCCATTCCCATCTCTTACTGGCAAGCTTACTTTTTTGTCCTTGCTACTTTCTGTTTTCCCCTCCAGACTATCTAATAAGACCCCTACATCAGAATTCAGAACAACAGGAAATCATGACATCATAGCACTTTTCAGCATCACTTGCGACTGACAAGGGCTTTAGAATCAGCCTCTCCTATCAGTCCAGAGAAGCAGCAGCTCTCACCTCTGTGAATGATTCACCTCTCCCTCACTATTCCAGAAAGCACTAAGTATATGGCCAGAAGACTCAGGGGCCTAGTCAGCTGTTAGAAATAGGCCCAAACGCTGGCTTGCCTCCGGGGCCGGCCCTGGAGCACGATCCCCACGCGCCTTTGACGAGGGCTCAGGGCGCAGCAGGCGGGCTGGCGGAGCCTCCAGCGCACGGGAGCCAGGGCTTGGGCAGGGTCCCAGCCCATCTGGTCTCACTCCCGAGGTCCTGCAGGCAACTTGAAGCTCACTGGCAGGCCATGCTGCTTTGCTCTCCAGGGAACAATCAAATAATTTATTCACTATCTGGAACCAGAGTGGAAACACTCTTCCTGCACCTTCTCCCTCCAAAGCACACTACAGACTGTCTTGGGCTGTACCAAAAATAAAAGAGGAGGTAGCGATGAGGACAAAGCTCCTCAGGGAAATGTAAATTGCCTGGCCCTGTAAAGAAAACCGCCTCTATCCATATTGAGAGGTGTGTGTCTAATATTTTCAGTTAAACCCAAAAATCAAACAACACAGCTGTCCCAAAGAATTCCAAGGATGCAAGAGACATGATCTCTGCAGGGTTATTTTGGGGGGATGACTCAATCCCCATGAGAAGCACAGAAGAGGATGGTGGCTGAGTGATTACGTAAGCTTAAAGATAGGTTTCCTCAAGACTGTTAGCAGAAGTACCTGAGGTCTGACATCAATTAAAATCAATGTGATGGTGAAGACAGCACTAGCAACTTCATGATACAATCCAAACTCTGTACAGCATTTCCTTCATTTTATTAGAGCCACAGAAGAGTCAAAGCTTCCTGAACTGCAGTTCTCAATGGTTCTACACCTGCCCAGAGCACAGACTTTTTAAAGATGCTCCAAGGGTGGCAAGCTTCCTCAGTGGAATAGGAAACAAAGAAGAAAAACTTTCAAGTAATAACTCTAGTATAAAAGCTATTCACATATTTTTCACATATTTTTCTTTTACCATTTAAAAAAAGTCAGTCATTTCTAAATATAGAGTCATTGTGAACAAGACTAATCTCCATAGCCCCAGAAGCATTTCTGCAGCCAGAAAGAAACAATAACATAATTATTTTAATTGCAGTGTCTTTAAGACTTAATCTCTAATAATGTGATAGCCAGCTGTTTCTGTAATCTATCTCACTTAAAGAAATTGAATTGGTCACAAACAGCTGTTCCTAAACAGCACCCACACCATGTGACTGCACATTTTAAGGTCACAACATGCAAACTGTGATATGTGGATAGCCATTTTTATCTCCCTTTCTTAATGCAATACAGATCCAACTGAAGGCAGATAAGGTGCATCCAGTAACTATGTAATTGAGATGAATTCACTTCCTTAATGTAAAATAATCATTATCTGATAAACAATAAAGTTTTAACAGCCAGCATTTTACACTGAAGCCAAACAGATTCAAATAAAAAATGAGGCTATTTATGTTGAACTCTGAAACTATCATCAAGAATGCAATACAGTCTTCATTCTAAGTCTTGGAAGGAAGATTTGGTGTCCTTCCAAAAGGAGCACTCCTTACTGATCTGCCATTACTTGCTTGTTTGACACAGCAATTATTGGCTAAAAATGCTATCAACTGTCAGGCTGAAGTAAAACAAATACCCAATGGTGAACCTTGCAGTTCTCGAAATGTCTGAAAAAAAGCATCACTAAATACGTTTTATGGATATTGTGTATTAAAAAAAAATGTGTATTTAATGGAATAATTCCTAATATTAATATTTATTCTACAGAGAGCCTACTTTACACTGATCTATCAAAACTTCAGTAGACATTCTTCCCTTAAATACAAGCTACATAATATAAATCAATCCTTTATCGATTGAATAGCTAGCTGTTTGTGTTTCATATCTGACATCTATTCCAGCCTCAGACCAGCAAGTTCAGCATGCCCAAAATTTCCACTAAAGCCAACAAAAATGAAGGGTGTTTCAGTGAAATCTACTGAATTTGTTTTCACAGATCCTGGATCACATTCTGATCACAGACTTAGCTTATCCAGAGTGTTGCAGGTCTTGGGACTTCCAAACTGTAATGGTTTAGGCCGGGATAGAATTAATTTTCTACACAGTGGCTGTTATTGGGCTATGCTTTGGATTTGTGCTGAAAACAATGTTGCTAACACAGAGATTTTTTGTTACTGCTGAGAAGCCCTTGCACAGCCTCAAGATCTTTTCTACTGCTTTCACCAGTGAGGAGGCTGCATGTGGACAGACTGGGATCTTACTAAAAAAAAACAAATCAAACCAAACCAAAACAAAACAAAAAACTCCAACCAGAAGCAGGATAGATTTGTAAATTCATTAAAATGAAACTTTTCTTAAATACATAGATTTCTATGGCTATTGTTTATACACTGGCAAGTGTTGTGACAACATTTTCCAGACAGGAACAATTATGATGCAAAAGCACTATTAATCTGACTAAGAACACTGGCTCAATGACACAAAGGTAACGTTACATGTATATTAGGAACTTTAAAAAAATAAGGAAAGAACAATAAGGAAACAAAAATAAAAGGTTTGCTTATATTTTATCATTATATAAAGCCTGTCAGACTGTGCACAGGTCTCAGTAAGTCAATTTAATATCTGTATTTCTTCCCTCTCTTCCTTTTTCTCCTCATAACACATAATTAATGACACAGACTTCATATACACTGTCTACATCTTGGAAGTTGGTCTATTACCACAAGGGATGCCTTAAGTAAATCAACTAAGCAGAATTTCTGTTCATCCAAATGGATAAAAATATATTTTCTCTTCACCTTTAACTTATCATGCAGGTTGCCAGAAACTATACAACTGAGACAATACTTGTTTCAGAAACTTCAGAAATATTTAAATAGCATATTTTACCCTTGAAATGCAATTTAAAAACACCATCCTATTTATAGCTGTACCAGGATTTCTATCTATAAAACCTACTCTAAAAATATTTTTATAAATCATTCTCTTCTATAAACATAAACCTAAGGAATCAATTAATTTGTTCCATCTAATATAGTATATAAAACAGATTAAATTTTAATTTACCATGAAATGTATTAATAGCAGAGGTGTACATTCAGTAATACTCATTTATTATAAAAGATCTGAACATTGAAAATCCATCAATGCCCTAAGAAGACTGAATGTGCACAATCCTTATGAAGGTGAATGGGAGTCCTTGGACACAGAAGTTGTGTCTTGAAGTTGTAATTTGGAACACAGTTCTGAAAAACACAGGCAATAAAAGGTAATGAAGCAAAAGTTTGATATCAGAGGAACTTCCATGGTGTGGACAATCTTGGGACAGCACATCAATGTTTACTATTTTCAGCTCAGAAACCACAGAGCATTTTATCCTTGGAATCCATCATCAAAATGAAATGATCAGTAGCATATGACAGTGTTATTGGCAAATAAAGTATTATTTATTTGAAATGAAAACAAACTGGACTTTGAAATAATTCAGTTTGCACCCACACACAAAAATTTCATTAATTCATATGCAAATTTTAAATGATTCTATATACAGAAAAAGTGTGTACAGAATTGTTTTTTCTCTGATGCAGCAAGACCTGTACATTTCTGTTACCACCAAAAAGACAATTTCGGCACAGAGTCTTTCCCTCCTTATGGAAACAAAGCACATAATCACATCCACAAGTGCTGAATAATGAAAGGATAAATTCCACTTTTTCATACTGATATAAATTGAAATATTAAACAGCTATGGAACTGGCAAAACAAGTGCATTAAAGAAAGCCTGCAAAAGCTGAAAATGAAGCCAAGAGAAAATTGAACTGAGGTACTGGAAAGTATCTCTCATTTTGCAATGAGAAATGAGAGCTTTCAAGATACGTCTTTGTGGTCCTATATTCTGAGAGGCTCACCATTACTTAGAGGTAAAGATAACCCAACAGGCAGTGAGCAGCAGGCATTTTACTAGCTCTGTGTCACCTTTATATAAACCCAGAGACACAGGCAAAATCCCAGAAATGGGATTAATATTTCTAAAGCAAAAATGAGTTTTGGCAGTTTTTATACTAATTGATGGTTTGGAACACAAACACAGCTACTATAAACAGGATTTACCACATTGCTTGCAAAAGACAGCCACAGTATAATCTCTTCTTCAGTATTTGTTTAGCACTTATCAAGAACAACCTTTTGACATAATATGGTAAGTGAAACAGAGAAAAAGAATGAAAAGGAGAGCTGAAAATTGTGACATGCAAGTGGTAAAGTATTTTAAAACGAAAAAGGAATTTGGACAGTACCAACTGTCTAAAAACCTTCAGGTACCTATGGAAGATGAGACAAAAGCAAGGTAGACACAAGAATCACAGAACCATAGAATGTCTTGGGTTGGAAGAGACTTTAAAGATAATCTAGTTCCTACTTCTCCACAATGGGAAAGGATATCTCCCACTGGACCACGTTGCTCAGAACCTCATCCAGCCTGGCCTTGAACACTTCCAGGGATGGGAAGTGTCCCATAACTTCTCTGGACAACCTGTTCCAGTACCTCACCACCCTCACAGAGATGAATCTTTTCCTAATATCTAATCTAAATCCACTCTTTCAATTTGAAGCCATTCCCCCTTGTCTTGTCACCACATGCCCTTGTAAAGTCTCTCTTCATTTTTCCTGTAGGCTTCCTTCAGGTCCTGGAAGGCCACAATTTGGTCAACTAAATATCTTCTCTTTTCCAAGATGAACAATCTTAGTTTTCTCAGCCTGTCTTCACAGGAGAGGTACTCCATCCCTCTAATAATTTTGGTGGCCTCTTCTGGACTTGCTTCAACAGGTCCATGTCCTTCCTGTGTTAAGGACTCCAGAGCTGGATACAGGTCAGTAGCTCCCAGGGTCCTCCTTTCTAACCTTCTTAAAGATGGGTACAATGTTGCCCTTTTTTCAGTCCCTGGGACTTCACCTGACAGTCATGACTTCCCAAATGTTATAGAGAGTGACTTGGCAGCTGTATCAGTCAATTTCCCTAGGGTTCTGGGATACATCTCATTGGGTCCCTTAGACAAATGTATATTCAGGTTCCTCAGTTAGTTACAAACCTGATTTTCATTTACACTGAAAGGTACTTTGCTCCCCAAGTCCCCATCCTGCTGTCCCATCCACTCAAGAAGTCTAGAAAGAGTCTGCCATTAAATGCTGAAGCAAAAAAAGTTGGGGGGAACATCAGACTTCTCTTTCACTGTTTGTTTCCAGTTTTCCAGCATTGTTTATTGAGGGGTGCACCTTCTTTGCCCTTCCTTTTCTGACTGACATATCTGTGGAAGCCCTTGTTACGTTTTGCATCCCTTGCCAAGTTCAGTTCCAGCTTTGCCTTGTCCTTCTTCACATTATCCCTACACAACCAAACTTCATCTATAAACTCTTCCCAGGTTATCTGTCCTAGTTTACATTGCTGATGCATTTGCTGATTTTCCTTTATTCTGACCAGCAGTACCCTACTCAGTCATGCTGGTCTCTTGCCTTCCTTGCCCTATTTTTCTCTTCATTTCTGTAGACCAACTAAAAGATAGATCCTTCTGCCAAGACATTAATCTTGGGGCATTTTCAGTTTTGGCATGGATTTTACAGCCTATTTTTATCTTTCATTACCATCACTGACCGTAGAGAATGTGAAAGAGAATTAATATAACAGTCATGAAATCCTCTATGGGGCAGGGCTGTGAGCAACACCAGGCACACAGGAAAACAGCTGAAATAAAACCTTGAGTGCCATGAACACTTCCCTTCCTTAAAATTCTGACAGATTAAGAACCTGAAGTCTAAGAAGCAAATGCACTTGTTAAACTTGTTAAAGACTACAGCTTTTCTTGAGACCTTCTCCAAACTTTTTTAGACTTCTTGAATTACCTCAAGTAGGAACAGTTCTTTTATAAAACTTGCTTGTTGAGAAAATGGAAACTAACAGGCATTTTCTGTACCTCCTAGACAGCTAGATCTCCCTTACCAATAAATGCCTAATTCCCTTTGACAATATCCCTGTAGTCCTGAGTGACATGCCATATGTGAGTTCATTCTAAAGATGGACATTTCAAGATGTTTACAAAGGCAGACAACAAACTTGACAAGGCAGAACAATAATTGTCTGAAATCAGGACATAACAAAGAAAAGCAAACTGGTCGATAAATAACTTTTTTAAGCTTCATTAAAAGCCTGTATCCTTTTAGGTTTTTGGTTTTTTTTAAACTTTGTATTTAATAAGAGCAGCTTAATTCTTTTTCAGTTCAGAATGAGAAATGTAAGTGCAGATGATGTAAGTCTAGTTAAACCACATTATGCACATTTCAGATTACAAGTATTCCTTTCTAGAGCAGACTGACAGTTTCTCCTACCTGCGGTGTATGACCCTCACAAAAACAAATCAGGATATTCAATTACTTACGTCAGGTCCAAGGATAATGAGGTTTTAGTACAATTCTGTTCCATAAAATTTCATTAGTTACTGAGGTCATATTGATCTGTAATTAGATAATGTTTTCCCACATTTTATGGAGATTCTGCAGCCTCAATAAAGTGAACAATTCTCGTTTTCTACAGCCAGATACAGTCAAGAAAACACAAAGGATTCAGAATAAAAGAAGCAAGAAAAACCCAAGCAGAAACAAACAAATAAATGAAAAATAAAAACCCCAAAACCTTCTCCAGACTATTAAAGTAGAGAAAATAAACAGTGACATTTTGATAAAATGCCTTCTCCTACCATCACCAAACCTCTTATTGGTCTGGCAGGAAAATACGGAAACCTGCTTCTTCTCTAACACTAAGGAAAACGGCTGTCTAAGCCTATTTTATGCCTAAACTGCACTGCCCTGGCCACCCTTAACATGGAAGCTCTACCCTTTCCTTGGCACTATTTCCTGCCTAGAATGACCTAGATGGTTCCAACAGGTACAGTCTAGTACAAGCTATTGCTTTTAAGAAGAAATGATGCTTGAGTAGATTATAAGCAGGTGATTAAAGGAAAGGGCAGATGGTAGACACAGGCAGCAGGTGCCTCTACCAGCAAAAATCATAGGGCAAGAGTACTTCAAGAACTCTGGTCATTGCTAGAAATGGATTTGGGGTGAAGTTTTTTTCTGTATGTCCTTGAAATGAATGCATATTGAACAGCATGGAACAACATATTTCAGCCTATTTTTCCTAGACAGAACAGACCACAAATCAACTACACACAAAGAAGTTATTTGTTAAGCACAAAGTGAAAGAAAAGTGCCAGTCACAACAGAGGGCTGCAGTTGACCACTAAGAAGTTCCAACCAAGAGGCAAAGGATCAGCTACTTTCCTCCTGAGATGTCTGTATGGAAACTATGACAACAAGCTTGTGGGGTCCATATTCTAGATGAGACTCTAGAAACAACAGATACATGTCTCAGATTCCAGCAGGACAATCTGATTTGCTTAAGGAGGAGTTATGCAAAGGCCACTGAAAACATTCATGCTCAGTGACATGCAGCATGTCTGTTCATATAACTTTAAGCTGCTTACCAAATTAATTGGGTTATAAAACTTGAGGGCAGCTAGATTTAGTAACAAGATGCCTAAAGGAATAACAAGGTAGCCAAAGCACAGACATAAATGTCTTGTACTCCTTACATATTTATTTCTGCTGTGTAATTTCTATGCCACAGTGTGCTTTAACTTGCTTTGTTTGAGTACATCATGATAACAGGAACAACTGAGCTTGTGCCCCCCTTTCCCATGAGGTGTTTCAGGGGGCTGAACAATTCATATGCCTTACAGTTAAAAACAACACACTACCAAAACAAAGCAACTAAGGAAATATTAAAGTACCAAAGCAAGCATGACCATAAGCAGAGACAACGAGACACAAGGGTGTCTTTATCTGTTCATTCTCAGAAAAGGTAATGGACCAATTTTAACCAATATTGTTCTAAGGCCTACCCTATGCAATGGGATTGTATACACACTCTAATTATTTTTTTCTCACTTGTGTAGATTGCCTTTTTGCTAGGATAAATTCACCAGATCTTCAGCACTGGTTTCTTGCAAACGACAATATCCGCAAAAAGTAAAAGAAGAAAAATTACACAACTTTTTGCTTGGAAAAATGTAAATAAAACCACCATCAGACTACTCATGCATAGCCCTACTATATGGAAAGGAAAATAGTTTATTAAATTTGTCAGGCCTTTTAGTGCAATAAGGTATCAATTAGGGATCCATGGTTATAGCTACTGTATAATAGAATCAGTATTAAATTTTATCAGTAAATAACAGGTATTCCAGCACCAAAGGAGAATTGTTACATTGAAAGGAATGTAAAAAAGCAACAACATGGAACTAAAGATACATTTGTGTTAACTCTCAAGATTAAATTTAATTAATAATTAAATTCCCCAATCATAAATTAAAGCCACATTAGATAAAATGAAGACATAATAGCAGAGATCTCTACATCCTCATAACCCTCTAAAAATCCTTTAAGCCTAAGGGCTTAAGTCAATAACTTACAAAGTTAAGGTTTCTATTTGGTAGTTTTACCTTTGGATTTTTCATGCCACAGAAGTCCATTAGTGACTTTGCTGCATTTTCTATTTTATTGTATGTGATTAGCTGCTGCCAGGGACAGGACATTTTTCTAAATGGAACCTTAGCACTAATATTCTTGAGACAAAAAATTATCAAATCTATTCAGGGAGCAATTAATCAGGAATGTGATCATGCAAAGGCATGTACCACATAGGCCTATGGTGTATATAGCTACTAAGAACTGTGGTTGTTTATTCCTTCAGTTTTTAAGTGCATACACTGCATTTAAATTTCTCTTAATAAGTTATGAAAACGTGTGTAATTTTTTCCTGGTTTTGAAGGTGGTTTGGTTTTTGGTTGGGGTTTTTTTTGTTTTGTTTTTTTTTCAAAATAGCTGTAATTGAGAAAGTATCAATTAAACAGAACGAAGATACTGCCTGCAAAACTGCTCTGCATCTCTTTTGAATATAGACAAAATAAAGACTTTTAAAAAAAATATTGCAATACTTCCCAATTCAAATATATGGAAGCACATAACAATCAGTTATCTTTGTATTTAAAATACGAATAAATGAAGATCTGGTGAATTTATCCTAGCAAAAAGGCAATCTACACAAGTGAGAAAAAAATACGAATGAAGTGAATCATTCTTCTTTGTCTGAGATGAGGCAAAGAGGATGGTCTAAGAAATAGAGAGATGTGTAGCTTCATTAGTTTACTCAATGTTTTTGAGACAGAACCTGTGACTTTGAATTAGTTTACCCAGTGCATGCATTTCCATGCCTGATTGTGTCTGTGTAAGAGAGAATTATTACATATTTCTTCCAGAAAGTTTGATTTGATTTAGAAACACTCTTTCTGGGAAAGTAGTACTATTTTTTTTCCCTAAATACACAGAAAAAGGTGAATGCATCTGTACCAAGCATAGTGAGATAGCAGGTCTCTCAAAATTATATATCTTTATTCAAGATACCACCTGTAGACCATTCTAAAATACAATGACATTATAAAGCAATCTCTGGTTTGGGGTTTTGTTTTGGTTTCTTTAATACATATAATTGTTCTCCATTACTCTTTCTTTTCTCCTATATACTTACAAAACTCAGGTAAAAAGAAAAAAAGTCCCTGTGAATTATACTCAGCAAGACCCTTCTACAACCACAGACAGCAATCATAGCTATCCACAAGATTACTGTGGATTGTCAAAGAGCAAAACAGATAAATTCTGAAAACATTGTAGGTTGATTACCCAAACTTCATAAAATAGATGCACTGCACAACCCAAGTATCACAGGAAAGTAATTGGAAAAGCAACATGGGGCGAAATTATCATCATTGAGTATGAAAGCAATGCAATATCAGCCTTCCTTGAGTCTGAACCAGAAAGCTGCATCCATCACTGAAATCCATGTGGATCATACAGACTTAGCTACAGAAACAGAGTTCAGAAGTAATTGGAGACACTTCCAGATCAGGCAGCTGTAAATATTTTGACTGCCATTTTTTTGAGTTCTCAAGAATTAATAGCTAACTAGAAAGGGATTAAAACCATCATACTTAGTATTTATAGTATAGAAACCAGTCCGTTTCTTGCACTTTTCCTTGCTACACAATAAGCAAGGTCCTGCTTTAAATTCCTGCAGAAGAGTGACCCCAAAGATTGCTGGTTTGTAACACTTGTGGTAATGATGTTATAGATGCAACAGAGGAAAAAAATATTAAACTAATTTAACAGAACAGAAATAACTTTATTTTCAAAGATGGAGCTTTTGGTAAGGTACATCTCTACCTCTGGGCAACCAAAGTCCCAGTCCTTGTTTTAGAAGCATAAAACTGCACTGTGGGATCCAGCCTTCAGTGAAAGAGAAAACCAGAAGAAAGCACAGAACCAAATGCCCACCAAAAGGTACAGATAAAAGGTACTGCTGCACCCCATTGAGACTGCAGAAAATTCATCCGCATGTGTATTCAGAACAGTGGGACCAACAAGAGCACAATGCTCATTACATGAACACTTCACTCAGCTTAGCTGCACTGATTTGCCTGACAACATTAGGGGATGAAAATGCTCCAGAAGTTTATCTAAACACTGTCTAGCTTTTTCGCAGTAGGACTGCTTCTAATCCTAAATGTTGTCAGATTATTTCTCTCCTGCCCTTAACAAACACCATTCCTTTCTGAATCCATATACTTCACTACTGTTGTGATCTTGCCAAGTGCACAAGAGACTTTCAAATGTCCCTAGCTGTCTAGGATCCCACACATTCACTGTGTGCTCCACAACAATCTTATTATACCGTAAAAGATGAATTACAAATACTATGTACATGTAAACTGTGGTGCAGAAGCACTATACAGAGCACTAAGCAACCCTGGTACCTGCACTACACCTTTTAGCTCCCTCCCTGCTTTATGCACAGAAGTCTTCAAAGGCAATTATAACACATGAGAAAAGCACAGCACATACCTGGAACTTGTCCCAATACAGAGCTAGATAATAATCCACAGGGGATGAGAGATGGGTACCACCAGGTATAGCAATTTAGACATGGCAACAATTAAATCCTGGTGAGTTTACATGTACATCTAAGTTTACAAGTAATTTTCTAAGACAGTATCGTTTTGGACTAGGAGGCATAGCAAAAATAAGATGCCAACTGCTTCTCCTCTAGCCTGAAGGACCAGGGAGTACTCCTACCTTCTACTTCAATGTCTAATCCTTTCCAAGATAGTGTTTGGGGAATTTTCAATTATATTAAGGTGACATGAGATCTGTTTGGGTTTTGTGCTCCCTCACATAGTATTGTGTCCTGATGGCAGGCAGACACAACAAGTAAGCATTTTGAATAGGGAATATAATTAATGATTGAACGTTCTGCTATATTATGATGGATTCAGAGGTAGTCCTGAAAATACTCCCAGCACTTTTCTTACTCATATGAAAATAAAAGAGGAAAACACTGCTGAACTAGTTCACTGTAAAGATGTGTGTTTCTGGAAGCCAAGCTCTGCAAAGTTCCCAGCACTGAAGAGGGACAGGCCTTCTGTTCCAGACAGGGTGGTCACCTTGACTTAAAGTCTAGTAATGAGGATGTATCCCAGCCTTTTTCCCCTATCATTATAAACAAAGAAAACCAACCAATTAAGAAACCAAGTACTTTTTAGATATTGCTGAACAGGAGCGACAAAAAAGAGCTAGTTCATTACTTCTACAGTGGTTTTCACTTAGAACACAATACTACACTAATTAGAGAAGACTGAAAAACTGGAATTCTGACTGTTCATTTACTATTTCAGTTCTTCTGTTGGTTTCCCTGCTCATATAAGGAGATTGTGCTTTTCATTTTGTTTTTAATCAAGAGATGTTCACCTACCATCTGTCATGTCTCATGAAGAATGAATATTACACAGACCAAAGACAGACTAAGTGTTGGGTTTTTTCTTAAGAATTACCCACAAATAATAAAAGGGCAGTTGAGCTGACAAGATGTTGAGCATTTCAAGCAAAAAAGAAATGAGACTATAGCATACAGTTTGATTTCTATACAATACAAGCCACCAAAATTACTTTTATCAGCAGGTTGCTAATAAAAATATTTGACTATTTTGCTACATTTCTTTCCCTCTGACAAATAGCCATTACTAAAGACTATGAGCTGGCAGCACCTTCTTCCACATCTTATTAGGCAAACTTGTTTGTAAATATTGCCTTTTGTCCTGGTCAAAAGACATTGCATTTAGTTTCTCTGAAGGTGAACGAATTCACATGTTATCAAGAACTCCAAGGGCAGAGTTCTCCAAGAACAACAGAAAGGATTAGACTTCCAATGCCCTGTCCTTTAAGGTTGCTCAGGCAGTATTTGTATGATGAATAACAGGTTCTGGTGACATGGGGCCATGCTTGTTTGAATTACATGATTGCTAGTTTAATAAAACACCATGGCTATCATTCAGTTTTAAGAACAGAAAAATCACCATCCTCTGTAGGAATGATCTAGTAACATGGGTTTCATGATATGCTGAGAAAACCCCCTCCTAACAAGATTCCTTAAAAAGCATAAGGAAAAAAACACAATAAATTACACATCAGCTGAGAGGGCATGGGGGCACTGTGTCCAAAACACAAAGAGACTACACAAGAGAAGTACATATTTTGAAGTACTGTTAATATCTTACAAGTTATTTCTCCTTTTCCCCCATTCTATTCTATTTGGTTCCCCAGCTTTTCTTCAGCATTTAGTAGTCCACGTTTTCAATATGTTCCATTAGCATTACTTTTGTAATCCCAGTTCAAGAGCGCTGATTTAAAAAACACAGGTTACCAAGTGTTCTCCAGAGAAGTGGAAGGTCTCCAGGATGAGTAAAGCATTGAAGAACATGGCATAATAAACATGGATAAAGTAGTTTGGCTTATTCAGCCTACAGAAGAGATGGCTTCTAATACTTCAAAGGCAGTTGATAGCGCAGATGGAAGTACACTCTTATGTAAGAATCAACAATGACACAACCAGAAGCAACAGGCAGAAACAAAAACAGTAGAAATACCAACCTCCTGTAAAAATAATAAAAAAATAAACCCCACACTGGAAGGATCACTGTTTTAAGGAAACCTTCTTGTCCAGCCATCCAGGAGACACCCTGGCAGTCACACTCAGACCACCTGAGCTGGGATCAGGGCCCCCTCACACCAGGCAGCTGACGGGTACCCTGCTTGGCTCCCTACACAACTCACATTCAAATATTTGGACAAGGTTTTCCATAGCAAAGTTTCAGTTGTCTGGATGCATAAAATAATTTAATCAAGGTGCAATAACAAAATAACAGCTCAAGATGGGTGCCTCTGAGTGAGGACCCTCAACAAAGAAAACCCTGGGCTTTTATAATCTCACAGTATAAGTGCACTGAAGTCTGGAGCCATCAGCTCCTGCTGTGTTCTCTGAGTACCTGAAGCCCTGGCTGGGCCACAGGTTCCTGTGCCCTTCTGCAAAGGATTGGTACTTCATGGTTCTCAACACCCAGAGCTCAACCTGCAGCTCCCACTGCAGCTGCTCACGGAGAGAAGGGCACTGAATGCATTCCTCAACAACTGAACATTGGAAACAGGTTGCCAGACAAGTGCTGCAATCTGCCTCTCTGGAAATATCCAAGACTCAGCTTGATAGGGCTGTTGATAGACTAATCTTAAACCCTACTTTCAACAGAAAGATGGACCATATGATCTTCTGAGCTGTCTTCCCACCTAGATTTTTTTTCATTATTCCATACAGCTAAATACTTTTAAAAATGACTCCAAGAAAGCTGTCACACTCCTTAGCCCTTTTTCTACCTACATTGCACAGAAGTCTGTTTTCCACTCCTTTGAACAGTTAGAAGCCACAAATCAGTTAGAGTATATGAAATAGTAATGCATGTAAGGTGTACACATACATACTTACAGACACTCTACATTTGGTGCTAAAGTAAAAACCACATTCCCTCTAAGGGACTTCCCACTGTCTCCAAGTTTCCCAAACAACTCATCATGCCTCCCTAACCTGGCACCAGCATGTTTCACCACATTGCTTTGATCAGTTGTAGCAGCTGTCCCCTGCATGCTCTGTTTCATTTGTGCTGGGGACAGAGCTGCAAGGAGAAGCCCTACCAAGCACAGGACCAGCAATGGAAGTTTCAGTATCTCCTCTCAGACCTTGAATAGTGAATAGCTTCCAGTACACACAAGAGGAGAGTGAAGGATCAGAAACACAGAAGAAAACAAGGGGGAGATGTAGCCTAAGGGATATGATGGAGTTCAGAGCCAGCCATCCCCATCTGTCAGTGCTCATCAAGGACAATACGAGGACTCCAGGCAAAGTTGAGGAACCACAACTAGATCCAGTTCCTGCCCTGTTATTTCACAGACAGACATCATAGAATCTGAATCATTCACAGCATAACTGCCATTAAATAGCATCTCAACTGTACTACCTAGTATGGGCACTTTATATTAAACCTTTTTAATGTTGTGATCAAGAGTAAAAGTTATTACAGTATTTGTATAATTCTCAGAAAAGAGTAAAATTTGTCCACTTGGAAATAGGAAAAAAGTAGAAATAGGAGGTTATTCTCAGAAATGTCCTATGATATTACAAAGTACCCACAAAAGCCACCTTTTGTGAGGCATTAACCAATTTAAAACTCACACATAATCATTCTTTGTACAAACTTTTTTTAAAATGCAATTATAGTGACATATTTCTGCATTCTAAAAAAAATTTATTAGCTAAATCTAAAAAAAAAAAAAAAAGGTTTAAACACTAAACAACTATTTTAAGAATGACCCTTGATTATGGAATCTGAACTATGTTAATGTGACTTTAATGTTTTGCAACTGTACCTCAAGCCTGTGTCACTGATAACTTTCATAAACACAATACGGGATCTGACAAAGCAATGACTTGCTGCAATCTGTCAATTTTCAGAAAAAAAAAATCCCAAACCAATCCTTCTTGCTTGATACAGGAACACACATGACTTTTTAAGAGTGAAAAGGGAAAAGCAAGCCCTTTTCCCTCCACACATACACAAAAGACATAAACCACAAATTTTCAGCTGCAAACAGTATTCCAGTTATAACAACTCAGAATAGGAAGTTCTCAACATACTTCAGTACAGCTTGGTAAACATATTTACAGAAACTGAATCTGCTTGCAAAGTAATTGAAAAGTCTTTTATGTACAGTTTACACTTGCAACTCAGAGTATTTTTTCTTAATGCATGTATTAGTGAGATGTGCAAGGCAGACCTGGTTGAAAACAAATCATGAGAGAAATTCACAGCTGAGCAAATGAATTAGCTGTTAATTACCACAAGGGAAAATACACAGGAAAATCAAAACTATTTTAAAACATCAAATAGAATTGAAAATAAAGTGTGCCACCAGAAATGTCATTTACATTTTAAAAGACAAATATATTAAATATTATCAAACTTTGCTAGGAGAAACTATAAACCCTTCCAAAATGTGCAAGTGAATCTGATGTAGCCTCTCAAACTTGGATGGACATTGTGTTGAATGCATGTCTTAAAAGTGATTTTCTATTTTATAGCAGATGATTAATTAAATTTACAGACAGGAAAAACTAAATGTTTTTAGTAAATATTGTCATAATACTTGAGTAGATGAATAGTAGTTACTTTTATATATTTGTATGTTGAATGCAAATTAACAACACTTCAAATGTTTTGTCCTTTTTTTTTAAGACAATATTTCAGTATTTAATCAAAAAGAACAAATCTCCATCAAGTTCTTCACTCTTTTTTTCCTGCTCAATAGCTCTGTTAAATTATTCTTTGATATATTCTAGTATACCTCTATTAAAGCTTTTTCCTATTATGTGTCAATAAAACTCATCACACAGTAAAAGAAATCATCACACAGTAAAAGAAATATTTTCCTATCTGAAGTAAGAGATGTTTGCATGAGTTCCTGAAAAGTGTGATTGTCCTACTTGTTACATCTCCCATGACAGAATCAACATTTAGCTCTGAGAAACCCAACAACAGTTAGAATCACAGAATCATTAAGGTTGGAAAAGACCTAAAAGGTCATGGAGTCCAACCATAAACCTAACAACATTGTGTTCACTACTAAACCAGATCCCCAAGTGTCACATCCACATGCCTTCTGAATACATCAAGAGGTGGTGACTTCACTTCCCTGGGCAGCCTCTGCCCCAGTCCTATAGTGCTGAACAGGATTGTCATGACCCAAGTGCAGGACCCAGCACCTCACAGTTGACAGACAAATTCTGGTACCAAAGTCCTCCTTCCAAATTTTCCAATCATCATTTAACCAACCTTAAGTGATTAGTTGTGCCGGTTTAGACACAAATCGAGGAGGAAACAACCCAGAAGGGAGTCTCCCTCCTCTCTCCCGCCAGCCAAGCAAGCAGGTCCCGGCAGCCCCCACCCCTCACAGGTTCGGGAGAAAGAATTTCTCAAACGAGAGTGAAAAAACCCNGTACATCAACATCTGTCTGTCAGGGTGGTTTTCTGCAGTGTACATCTACTGTATGCACTCCACTAATTAATCACTTGTTAGCAGTTATGTTTGAATAATCATTTATCAAATAATCCCTAGGAATTTTATTGTGGTTTTCAAATGTGTGCATTTGCTCTTTAATATTGTTTCTCTCTGAAAAGCATGCATCAGTATTTGGTTTTACTCAGTTCCACAGCCTAACTATCTTGAACAGATTTTTTCTCCATAACAAGGACATGGCTTTTTTGTCCCCTCACACAAGTCCACAGTACTGAAAGTCTATGAAAAGACTTTTTACATGATCAATGAGAAAACCTATGTTGGTTAAAAGCTAGCTTCAGGCAGGTGACTTTGGATGATGTTTTTCTTCACCACAGCCCCCTCATGTTGCTCTTAAAGCCCTTTGACCAGATCCTCCACTAACACCTAATGAAAACGACTTACACAGCAGATCTAATTCATGCAATACATGCAGTGTATTTCCATACAGAACTTCTTGCTGCCAATTTATAAAACAATGTGCTATGTGCTCTCCTAATTCACAGATTTGAAAATTACATAGGGTATTTCTGTCTGAAAGATATATTGCCTGTTGTGGGTTTAATTTACTGAAACTTCACCGAACTTTGAAGTTATTTCTTAAAATAAATTTGATATTACAGTAATTATATAACATGGGTTTTCTTCAGTATTCTTTTCAATTACAGTTGTTTTCAATATTTTCCACAGTTGTTTTTTCTCATTAGCTTTGCAACTTGTTTTCAGATCAATTAATCTGCATAAGAAATCGTAAGATCACTCTTGCTTATTTTAAACTAAATGTCCTTTGAAGTTATATATTACTTTGTACTCTTGAAATCTACTATTGAAAAGACTACTACCCAGTCTACTACTGGGTTGGAGGGAAAACCAGTTGCCTCTGATATGCTGCAGAACACAAGATTTAAACCTGCTCGAAGTGAGAACTTTTTTATGTGTTTTGCACACACACACACAAAATAGTTATTTCTGAGGCTAAAAACAGGTGTTTAAACATTCAGTTCAACCAAAAGAACATGGTAACATTTCAATCCAGTGTGTCATCGCAAATGAAGACTGTTTTTACTACAGAATATTGTAGCACAACATGTGTAAGAGGCTAATGATTAATACCTAAAAGTATTCTTTCTGTGAAAATGCTGTTCCATCCCATTAGCAAGACCATTACTCATGAAACCAACTCATCCTCAGGAAACATTCTGCTGCAAACTACAAGGTACTCGTGTGCTTTTGACCTCAGTGGATGACTGTAATTGATTGCTGATGTGCTGATAATACCTAGGCAGCAACGTGCCTAATGTATGGTAGCTTTTGTGTTGCTGTTTCATGAAGCTTCAACAGAAATTCAAATTTTGGTATCAGAAGTCTGTTACACTAGTTAGATCATTTCTTCCATGACAGTTTAAAAACTCCTGCAGTTTCTGAAATCCTGATGTGCCCTACAAAACTGGGGGCCTGACGCCCCTTGTTTCTTTTTAGACCCTAATCCATGATGTGCTTCATTTATCTTTCAAGAAAAAATATATATTTTGGGATTCTTTTTTCTAAATTATGATATTATTTCTGAGATTACTTGGAAAAAACATATCTCCAGACTTTCAAATAACTGATTATCAGGGGATTTATCCATATGACTAATAATTAAGAAAAAAAGAATCAGAGTGAAAACAAAGACACAAATCTTATCCATTTTTATTTATTTACATTGCAGAATGTATGAGTACATGCCATACACTACAGCCATGTTACTGGCATTTTACAAAACACATACAAACTTGTCTCCAAACAATTTAACAACGTATATGTGTCATTCCTGTTGATATTACTGAATTCTGCACACCTTGCAAATACCACCAGCAGTTAGTTAGATCAAGGTTAGAGGTTAGATCAAGGGCTAAAAGAGTTGATAAATAGCTAAGTTTAAAAAACAAACAAAATATTTCGGAGACAAAGCAGCAAAAAACCCCAGAAAAATAATTTTGAAGCTGTTTCCATTTACAGACCATGTAATTTCTATTAAAAAATCTACAGATTCATAAAATACATATCTTACATACATTATCACACTCAAATTATACTGAAAACCTCTAGATATTTTCTCTTACAGAATACAATGTTCTCACAGATTCTGGGGATTGCAAAAACAGTTTTGCTGAAATTTTCAAATAATATTTCAATTTTTAAACTTTTGAAAAGAGTGTTTTCAGTGAAAGCATTTCTACCTGAAAATATTTAAACAAATTCAATCATCAAAGCATAGCTGGCTGTGATATAAAGTCAGTCTAGACACCATACACACCACAAGCAGTGAAGCTACTGAATCAATAAAAATAGTAATATACTAAAATAGAGGCATTATTTAATACAAATATTTAAATTATTACAGGATTATGAATATCATCTATGAAAAGCAATTTATGAATGGTTTGTTAGCAATAAACCAAATACTTAAATTATTAAGTTATGTAAATTTAATGGCCAACTCTATAAATTAAATATTCACCCTGACTACTTGCTAGGCAAGCACTGTGCATGATGTGGTGTTTCCACAAGTCCAGATATCACAAAGAAAACAGGAACATATAAATTTAGAAACACTGTCAACACCTAAAATTTGCTGGATATCATAACACAATGTTAATATATGTCAGCAGAATAAAAATGGAAATCCTAAACAGAGTGATGAATAGTTGCTGTAACACTGCCAAAAGACCAGAAGGGAGCTCATACAAGAAGTTTACCAATGTAGGAGTCACTTTGCAAATATTTATTTAATATTAGTATGGGAGAGAACATATACTGATGTCTCTGTTACAGCTCTGAGCATGCCTAGTGAATACTAACTGAGTAGATTTAAATCTGAAACAGAAGGTTAACAAGATGTGTAGATCTATCATTCTAACTCTAAAATTTCATCATGATCTCATGATATCCACCATGGTTATGACTGAGAACCTTGCAAGTATTGTGAATAGGCAATGATAATGATTCACCAAATGATTGCAAATAGCTACTAAGAGTGATTCTAAACAGTGCAACAGGCGTGCAAAAAACTTTAATGTTCCCCTGTGCTTCATCTCAGTAACAGGATTATTTTCATCTGGATTTTAGTACTTGTGCTCCCACATTAAATCAGTGTTTAAAAGGCACTTTCTCTCTAATACACACCTTTATTCTACCACCCATTTCCTCTAAGGACTCTAAAATTTGCAAGAGAAATGAGACTAGTTTGAACCAACAGAAGTGCCAACAAGTCAGACCTAGTAACAATAACCAAGACCTTCTGATCTACCATTTTCATTTGAGTTACAACCACCAACCAATGGTGTAGAGGTTTCCTCTACACTTAATAACAAACACAGAGTAAACGACTCTCCTTGAATGGGTCACTTGAGATCAGTCCAAAGGCTGATCCCTTAACATGGGCTCTCTGTTAAAAATGTTGAATTGAATTCCAGGGAAGAAAAACAATTTTCCCCAGCAGATGGCAAACTAAAGAAGTCCTCTCAGGCTTCAGTCACCCTCCAGAGGCAGGAAACTTCAAACCTGAAGTTATGAGGCTACCACAAGTGAGCTATGAAGGGCTTAGGTGAAAAGCCTCCAAGACCACAAGCTACAGGCTTCAAATGTGCGCCAAAGACCTAGAATAGGCCAGAAGGGAAAAAACCAACCAAACACCACCCCCTAAAAAAGAAAAAAGTGAAAAAATAAAAAAAAAAAAAAATTACGATGCAGAATGAAACAATATACTGTGCACCTAAAGTATCTTCTTCTTTGGAGAGTTAAATGCAACATACAACAGAAGCAAAAAAGTTTGAACCTGTATATCAAACATTGATGGGAAGGCAAGCTATTCCTCAGAAACGACAATATTTAAGGCTCAGTGAACCTAAATTGACACAGTTGCTTTCTTACATAAAAGCGAGACCCAAGAACAAGGAACGCTAGATAACAAAACTATAAGAACTGAACTCCAATTCTAAACCATGAAAGAACCTAAAAAGGAGTTGAAAGATGTTTCTTAAAATGCAAAGAGCATAGAAATTTGAAAATTATTACTACTTGATACTCGCTGTACAATTTATTATATTTTCAATGACAGGAATACAGGTTAATTATGTTTAAATACTTTTATTGTTATAGAATTTTACTTGTAAATCCATATTTAAATTGTATTTATAGATGCATCTATATAGATAGAAGTTCATGAACAAACATATCTTTATTAAGCAAGCACAGGGTTGACCAAAAATTCTAGACATCCTGTCTCCACTGCAGAAATCTCTCTATGGCTTCTGCTGCAAATTCTGCTTTCCTGAGACAGTCAAGCAAAGACCTTAAGTACAGATGCCTAACACATAAAACTGAATATTATTTCTATTTCTATTACTCTGATAATGCAGTACCTGTATTGTTTTCCATTTCAGAAACAGATGAAGTATCAAAATATTCTCCTACTTTCCCATGGAGCACATCTCTAACAAGGTAGGTGTATGACCACTACAGCTGCAAGATTTGAATCTATTACATTCCTGAAAGTATTTAACACTGAATGGCTTGTAAAAATGGGGAAATTATATTTTTCTAACTTGAAACCAGTTAAGAAAGTGCCCATCAAATATCAAATCACTTGTACAAAATTACACTGACAACTAGTCAACATAATAAAAAAAAATAAATCTAGATACCCAAAAGGAAAAGAATCTATACATGCGTTAATCTCTATATCATAACTGACTGATCAGAATTTCTAGAGTATATTTCTATCTCCTCATCAAACTCCAGAAAATCAGTATACAAACACAAATAAATCTACATGGGCTTGTAAGGCATACCTTCCCTTATGGAAATGTGGGAGTTAGTATGACACTTTTTGTTTCTTGGATGGCTGGGTTTTAGGAAAACTGCTCTTGGTGCCTTAATAGAAAGGAAGAAATGCTCCTCTCTTCCAGTCTCATTTCCTTGAGTCCTCCCACTGCAAATCAGTTTTGTCACTCAGAACTGATTTTAGAAGTCGTTACAAAACAATCTTTTTTTCTCCATGTCCTCCTACCACACTGATGAACATAACCGTCTAACTTAAACCACCACCACAGGGAACCCACAAACTCAAGTGAGCATCTTTAGCAGATACCATTTCAGGTCACTGCAAACACAGTTACATACACAATCCTCAAGTATTAAATGAAATAAAAATTAACTTCAGAATATACATTATTAATGTATGTTTTATTTAATATTCATTGATATTCAAACATAATTATTACTTTTATTAGTTTCATTAATATTTAATATTAAAATATTTTACAAATACAAGCTTCTTCAGAATCTGAACACAGTCTTTTCATAAACCTGTCTTAGGTTAAGATCTCAGTAACAGTTATCAATCAATAATTCAGTAGAAGGTTTTTACACTTAAGGCTAAGTATATACCTTAATCTCTAACTGAGTGTGAAAGTACTTTCTTTGGAAATCCTCACTGAAAACCAAGTAATTAATTATATGAACAATTTCTTAAAAGAAAAGTGTCCTGTGGGCCCACTGGGTAAAAAAGATCTTAGTTTTTAACGTTGAACGAAGTTTCCTGTTAAAAATAATCCATCTTCCAGGACAGGTTCCAAGTCCAAAAACAGGTCTGGCTCCAATAGCAGTTTCAACTAGGTAAGAAAACTCTGGTCAGCTGGCACCTCAATCCAGTAGAGGCTACTACTGCTAGGTCATGTGGTGGTGGATGCAGGCTGAGTGACCCTGGACACCTCTCTCAGTCTTGCCTAACAGCAGTACTTCACCAGCTTGGGTACTCCAGTCTTGGCCCAGAACTTCTCTAAAGGCAAGAACTTTTTCCACTTATTACAAAATCTCTGGGTAGGCATGAGCACAGGATCTCTGCTTTCCTGTTTTTCACCTGTGTGTGTAGAATAGAACATTCAAAGAAATCACACTGCTGAGAAATGGTCAGAGGTTTTCTTGCATGGCAAGCTAAGACCATGTGATCTATAAATTTCTTCATACTTCACCAATACATACAATTATTCTGCTCTGGTTTTTTCTTCCTTTTTTTCCAGCTGCTAACCTTTACTAAAACCTCCATAAAGACATCCCAGGAGTCAGTTGCTCCAATTCTCCTGGAATATATGTGCCAAGAAAGGACAGGTGGCCCAAACAGCAGTCTGGATGGAAATGTGATCAACCATATAAACTTTTGGGAAACCTCATGCCCACAAAATTGAATGGGAGTTGGCAGGTATGAGAGGGTACATTACATATCTTATTCCCTAAGACTGGAAGTACATAAAACTGATTAGTTACCCATTGAAAATACATGAAAGGATGTGGCACACATGGACTTTGCCAGAGTAACAACATCCAGCGGGAAGGAGGCTGAATTTGCTTAGATAGCCTCGTCTGATTCTGCTGAGCCAATCATATGTTCAAGGAGCTAAAAAATATTAGTGTGAAGAGTGTTCTGTTACACATTAACAGGAAGCAATCTATATTTGATTTTAAATTATCATATGCCTTAGCACGCCCACTGTAGGTGAAACACTGAAGAGGAAGCACAGGAAGTCCTTCAGCACCGTGTTTATGACAATATCCTTCCAGCACTCAACAAGAACACGCACACAGCAAGGGTTTCTCCTTGACCTACTGTGTACAAAACAGTACACTGTTTAGTACAAGTAGCAGATTTTCAGAGGTAATGAAGTTCAGAGAAGTTAGGGCTTCTGTCATCAAAATATTACAGGAAATTTAATTTCTTCCTATAGTAGCACCAGAAATGCCACTGGAATTACTAGGCAGTGAGTAATTTACAAGTCAGGTAGACAGAATGGAGTTCTACTTTTTCCCAGTACTAGTAGCAATGCTGTCATCATTTGGCACAATCAAATTCAACGTGTCATGCATATATATGGATGTTCAGGCAAACTTTTAAAAAAAAGTATTGTTTGGGATTTGTGTTTTTTCAGTTTTGAGGGGTTTTTAGCTTTGAGATTTTGGTTTTTAATTTTACTGTTTTCTTGAAAAGATGAATGCATTCAAATTTGAGGGTTAAGCACCTTCCCAAATTAGAATTATCACTATTTAAGGAGACACAGATTGAATAATCTTTCCTAAACTTTAATTACACTGTATGATTCCTACAAAGACCCTATTCATAGGCTGACAGATTAGATTGGAACACTGCCTGGTGGGTTTTGCTTGACATGATAACCCAGCAATTGGTTACTTAACCAACCCAATCAGTGTGTCCTCCACACTTGCAGGTTTCCATTCTTTCTTTTAATCTGCCTCAAGCATCCAGTTTTTTCTGGTGCCATTCTTCTTCAGTTGTATTAAAACCCAACTTGTTTTTTAAACATTTTAAGCTTGCTGTAAGTACGAGTATTTTGTGTTTCAAACACGGAAAAAAATTTGGTTGAGTTTTTTCCCTCAAGTTCTGTGTTTTTCACATTTTTTTATTATTATTCCCTTTCTAATACAGCATTTATTGATTTCTTTTACAGACAATTTGTCAAATCACAGTTGTAATGACATTTACTTTATCCTCATATAAAATCCCCGAATTGTGACCCATGAAATCGCAGTGTGCTTTAAAGAAGTGTTTATTATGGGACAACCTTTACAAAAGAGGTGAACAGATACCTTTCTAGTGTACCCACAGTCCAAATTTATCTTCAGGTACCAAACCCTTATCTGGTATGTTGGATCAGTTAAGCAGCACGCTTTCAAGAAAACACACAAGAGTATTCACATCACCAAACATTAAGCATACTAAACGTTTAAGCAAGATCATTACAGACTGTAAGCTTCTTTACAAAAGCAAAAGGTACAAAGAGATTTCTCCTGAGCTTATTAAGGATGAGTCTAATTTAGGTGCTCTGAATTGCTGCAGAAATCTACACTTACCATACACTGAGTCTGAGAGGAGGTCTTGATCTAGACCCCCCCAGAGTCACAATAGCTAAAAAACATGTTATCAACTTTATACATTTAATACTAGATATAAAAGTTGTATATATACTGTATACTTTTGGTAGGAACTGTACTACTTCTTGAAGTAAGAACAAATTTAGGTAAGGGAGAACCAATAAATTATGTTGCTTCTGAAACAGTAAAGGCCACTCTCTTGCCTTACCTTAAATTGTGGGTTAGATTTCCATTATTGTGAATTTGTAAAACCCCAAGTGCTGTGTGAATGCAATCCTAAAATCACATACAGTCCAGATGGTGCCTAACACAAAATGCCTACAAATATGTTCTGTGTTTTGTATTTGACAGAGTAACTACTTGTATTGTGTATTTTTCTTGATAAGCCAACAAAAAGGGCACTGATAATACTGTTCATTGATTTAACCTTTCAGCCAAGTGACTGGTGTTTGCAGCTATATTCCTAGCTGGTCTCTGGTAATACTACAGGGATGCAAAGCTTATCAGTTACTTACAACACCTGCAAATTTTCAAGCTCCTATTACATTGACAAGAGGTACTGACTCTCACAGACCTTTTCTTTATTTCTGCTTGACTTCATTCTAGCAATAACATTGTAATTCTCAAAATGACACCCTTTTGTTTCCAAATGGAAAAAGGATGAAAAAGGCCTCTGAGAAACTGGAAGCCAAAGTCTTCCCTGTTCTGTTTGGGGCAGAAACAACACTTTCTTTAAAAAAATACAATGAGATAAAGCATTCACCATGCTGCTCTTGCATGCTGAATAAGCAAATTAACTATAAAATCAGTAAGACAGTTTTATTTCAAAGAAAAATTACAGGCCTCTGATGCAATTGAAAGAAGCCAAACTTAGCTGCAAGAATATGAATCCTTATTGGGAAAAGCCAGGAAAAACTAGTTTTGCATTTAAATTTAAAAAAAATAAAAAAGAAAGAAGTATCTTTACATTGAACATCTATTTTTTTTTTTACAATACAAACTACACTAAAGAATAATATAGCATTTCAACTACATCACTGATAGTTCAAGGGCATGGACAATCCCTTCCATTATATATATAATGCAAAATAAAAATTTGTTTACGTTTCTTTGGTTTTTTTTTTAATAGGCAAGTTGTGTTACTTAGCATTTAAGGTGTCTGTTGCACCATTAAAATCAAAACCTAACTAACACAGTACAGGTAAGACTTTCCTTTGAGGAAGGGTATGATCAGTAAGCATCTACCTCTTTAGTGACTACTTCTTCCTCAGAGTTTTCTACTTTATTGTCAAAGCAGTAAATTTATATTCCCTACTGATTAAATTGTAGCTACAGCCACTGAGCAAGATTCTTGCTCTGAACATAATAAAAATCTATCAAAGGAAATCACAGATTGATTGGTATTTGTCAGTCCTACTGAATAATAAGCATCGGTTATCATCTTACTCTCAACAAACACGACAAGAAAAATACTATTCCACCAGGATAATTTTAAAATAAGTTTTAAGATTTTTTAAAGACAGTCTGTAATGCATTTTTTAATGTGTGATTTATTTCAAAATATTTTTCTTTTCAGAAGAAAATATTTCACTAACCATTTGAGGCGTACGACAGATTTTCACATAGAGTTGATGAGTCAGCAAAAATTTCAGAAATGTTTTCAGATCTGATCAAAACCCAAAATACTCTTTCATCTGCAGAAACAGAGAATTTTAGAACCTTACTGAAACATAAATAAGAGTCAATAACCAATAATCATATGACTCCACTTCACCCTATATATAAATTAATCTTATTAAATGCATTCACAGTTCAGAGGACTGCCCGCAGAAAAATGGAGAAAAGCATCCTCATTTTGTGAGAGTTCACACTTCAAGTGTTCTCACTTGAAACTTTCACATGTGACTTAAAAATCTTATTTACCACTTTTTTGCATCATTGCATAGATGACAGTAAATAAAACAAAAACCACATTCACCTGCTCTAATAGTATTTTATCATCATCATCATCTCTGTCCTTTTGGAGAATGCATGAATGTTGCAGCTTTCCTAAAAGATTTTATTATGTACCATTGAATCGCACAATAATCCAGTTATAAACTGAAACATTGCAAAAATCTCCTTTCAAAGCATAATTTCATCAATGGTCTCAAGGATGTTTCATCACCCTTGAATCGCTGTGGTTTTCCCTAGCAAAGTACACATTGATTAATGTCAATTCTTCTCTGTAAACCCTCGAAGGGCACTGCTCACATTCTGTAACAGTCAAAACATCTCCCTAAAGACTTTCTGCATTACAATCCAGCCCTAAAAATTTTTGGTAGTTAGAAGCACCATGCTCCTTAAATATGCAGAAAATGTTAGGTTTTGCTTCATCTCTTATTTTGCAACACACATTTCAAACAATATTATGCTCCTTTGAAGTATAATGCACTTTTGAAACAGCTGTGTGCCAAAGCAGAAAAGCTATGCTTGAACATAATGCTCATCTTTCAGTAACTCTGCTGTTATGGAGGGTAGAACAGGATAGGAAGCAGTTGCTATGTACAAGCTGAAGACAGTTGCTACATCTTTAAAAGCTTATTTTCAAAGTCAAGAAGAAAAGGAAATGGTTTGAAGATGTAAGCCCTTCAAGTAAATATAGTGATGTACAGAACTATTGCAAAGCATATGAAAAAGTGAAGATTGCAAAAGGGTCAGGTTGGGCTTGGCCCTGTCCTTGTTTCACGGACTAAGCAAAGCAATATGGACACAGGCCAGTCTGTAAGGCAACAAATTAATACCCATTTTCATGCATCACAGGTCCCATTTTCTTTCCTAACCAGAGAAGCTTTGCAGAATGAAGGTCATGGCTCCACCTTTCCTCTTTCCAATGTCCTCATGAAATTGAAAAATGCAAGTGAAAAGCCATTCGGTGGTAAAGCTACAAGAGCACTTTCTTCTAACAGGGAAGATGACCTACTCCACTATGCTGGAGCAGAACAACTGAGATCTGGGAGGAAAGGCAGAAACACACTCTTGTATTACAGAGATGCTCAAAGCACTCCAGTAATGAGAAAGAATTTTCAGTTAGAAATAATTTCCCTTTCCCCTGATAATTCCCACACAGAAACCTTAAATATTAATTTATTCCATTTATTGATGGGCATGAGCATTTTTATGTGTTCACACAATGCTGAAATCAAATGTCTGCAACTCCACTGGAAGCATATTCAGGATTCACTGAATGTGGGCAGCAGGCAACACAAAGTCATTCAGATGGGAACTGAGATTGTTTTTTCTTCTCTCCTTCTTGAAATAAAGATTAAGTTTCTATTTCATCTCATGGAAGCAGAAGGCAAATTTATTGTATTGTCATTCTGTGGAATACCACTGCAATAAAGAAATCAATAGCTTAAAGAAAAGTAGTGTTTTTAATAACCATGGTTGACCAACAAAGCCTTAATGACAACATATGCCATCATAATTAAGCCCTTTTAGCAGCAATCATGGCCATCCATGACTGGGCTGGACTGATCAAATTATCTAATATAATAAATCAGTTTTATTACCCGAGATACAGCCACTGAATTGGTGTCAGACTTATGGAAAAATATTTCAAACATCATTTCTGAGCATGTTTACTTTGTTGGTTGCTGTGGTTCATTATTTAATTATGGGAAACAAATTATTTAATTGAATGTCCATAAACTGATGGTTCCCAACAATTATTTAATGAAGGAGATGGAAGAAAATAATACTCTAATGCCAAAGCTAAGGGCTACATACCTAATTGCAAAAGCAAAGACCTATATATTTAATTTTCATCCGAGATGGTTAAGCTGTATTTTAAAAATATTTATTAAATAAATAAGCTACAAAGGTACAGAAATATAAGTATTTGTTATAGCTTTTGAACATTTGGTTAATCAAGTATTACAAATACTTCAAGAACTACAATTATTTCTGGGCGGGTTAAGTCCTACTGGAAGTAAAAAGAACAAGCGTGACTCAAAAAAGAAATATCTGCATACTAATCAGTAAAGTCAATTGTAAAACCTACATGTACACAAAAATATTTCCTGCAGAGAAAGCATCCTCTGGTCACTAAGAACCCCCATGGAGACTTCTGTACCACGGGTTTACAAGACTTCAGAAAGTCTGTCCTACTCTACTCTCTCCTTACATCTTTCCAACAGAAAATCACCACTCAACTGAGCAACATTTCCAGCCAAAGTAAAAGACAGGACATGCCTCAAAACAGCAGGAAACAAATCTCAAGAGCAGTGAATAAGTGCTACCCAGGAAAAACTGGGCACTTCAGTTGATAACAAACACTAAATCACTGAAGCCCCATCTGTTGGGAAATGCTTCAAAAATTTCACAACAAATTGGAACTGACATTAAAATCAATTCATGACTATGAAGAACTCTGTTGGTGAATAGATGTATTTGATTTCTATTTCCTGAATTGGCATATTACTTTCAAGGGAATCTCTGTGCAAGCTTGCTAGTCTCCAAATACTGACCTGAAATGAGTCAAGTTCCAGCTTTAGTCATTTACTGTAACTCAGAGCTCTTCTAAATGGACATTAGGCCATTGTTCCCTATAAAGCTCAATTCTGGAATAATGTTAGGTTTTGCAATGCTTTGATCTCAGAGTGATTCAGGGAAAAACTACTGTAAGTGTGTAGTTCCATTAACTTTCAAAAAGCCCTAGTTTTCAGCTTTTATCATAAGAATTTAAGTACAGAAATATGTTTCAAATAGAAAGGATATACTGAATTAAATGTAGATACAAACCCATCTATGTCACAGAAAAACAGAGCATCCACATTTTAAATTCACATGCACTAAGTACCTCAGGAACCAACACTGAAATAGAGACTAATTACTACTTGTGTGAGGTAATTAAAGGTACCTGTCAATATCTTAGAGAAGAGGGAGATGAGGCAGTTAAATCAGTCAGTCAATTGCAAAAACCTGTTTCCCCTCCCTGGCTCTCCCCCTCTGCAGGACCCTTCCTCATTATGTCTATCTCTTAGCCTTTTATTATCCAGATATTGACCCATTCTGTCCAGATTTTTTCACTTTTGTTTCTAGCTGCAGTCTGCCTTACTATTTGTGCTAGGTTCCCACAGCTAAACCTGGGTTTTACTCTCTTTCAATGTGTTTTCTGCATAAAAGGAAGACAGGGAAGCTGAGGGAAGACAGAGTATCTGAAGCTAATCTAGCACTGACAAATAGAACTGTGTAGCTCCAATATTCAGAAGAAAATAGCAAAGGCGGAAAAGGCCTCCCAAACACAGTTGATTCATCCACAAAAACCAATAATTAAAAAGGAAAACCAAAAACTGTTCATGTAGTAATAAAGGATTACTCAGAGATGTTTCAGCTCTCCTATTTGTCTTAGTCAGACAATCTGACATAGACTTAGCTTTTTCTGTTCAGAAAAGGAAAGTTCCAGTGTACTCAAGATATGCTCCAGATTTGTAGTATAATAAGCCTTAGAAATACGAATCTTAGGATCATTTATGTTGGAAAAGACCTAAAAGGTCATCAAGTCCATCCATAAACCTAACACTGCCAAGTCCACCACTAAATCATGTCCCTAAGCACGACATCTACACATCTTTCAAATACCTCCAGAGATGGTGACCACCAGCTTCCCTGGCCAGCCTGTTCCAACACTTTCAGTGAAGAATTTTTTCCTAATATACAATCTAAACTTCCCCTGGTGAATGGTGAGGCCATTTTTCCTCTTGTCCTATCCCTTGTTACATGGGAGAAGAGACCAACACCTACCTCGCTATAACCTGCTTTCCGGTTCCAGTTTACAAGTTTGTTTCTTCCCAGATAAGTATTTAATGCCTTAGATTCCATTAGTTGTTCCAGTGACTTTTTCCTTTTGGTTTGGCATTTTCAGCTTGCTCCAATACTTTAAAGACAGTGTTTACTGCAGTAGGCATCT